>JAQQSO010002676.1:0-14173 GCA_028658305.1 Pachyuromys duprasi | reverse complement strand
ACCATAATGAATACTCAGTAATACACAGAACATACAGAAAGAGATTAGTTGAATGGGAAATAAGTGACTTTTATAACACTAGAAATCTAAACCTAAAAAACATGTATAGAACACTCTGAGACAGAAATACTCATTGTTCAGGACAAGGAAATTAATTTTGCCTAATCTCTACAAAATTAACTGCATCAAGGTCAAATAAAGCATGAATTAAAAATCTATATAAAGCAAAAGAGAAAAACCCAAAGCTAATAAATTGTATCAGTACAATTTCAAGCTAGAAATTAAACTTACTTATGACTTTATACAACAGAAACTAGTGAACTAAAATTAAATCAAAGAAATATTTATAGTAGTGAGAGAAGACTTAAGATTGCATAATCAAAGACATGAAAGAGGGCCACACTGAGATCCATTTCTGGAACTAAGAAACAAAAAATATCTAAGGTGAAAAATTACCTCACATACAAGTACTGGAAGTTGGAATCGTTTTTCAATAGAGATAATAATCCTCAAAGTAAACTAATGATTCACTTAGATCTGTACTAAAGTTCAAGTGGGAAAGAAAATCCAAGATTCCAATGAAACTGTGGAGAAAAATCTGAACCACCACATGTGGAAACCTCCTATAGATGACAGAAATGAAAGCATTATGGTTGTATTATGTATGGTTGTATGTCTGTATCTGTTGATACAGAGATCAACATCAAGACTTAATGAACTTTGATGTTCAGATTTGTGTGCAGGCAAAACTGCCTTACATATAAAAAAAGTTAAAAATAAAAAAATAAAGGATCCTTTTGGTATTAAATTGTATATTGTCTGTTAACAATTTGAGCTGTTCTTCACAAAGATAAGTATGAAATTGCCATTTGAATTAGAAACTCCAGGACTGGAAGTATGCACAAAGAAAACGAAAATGTGGTTAGAAACATGTACACAGATGTTCCTAGATGAATAACTCAGACAAGTTGGAGGTAGAAATAACATGAAGACATGTGAAGGATGAGTAAATGTGTGGTGGCTCTCATCCTTGTAAATGAAGTTCGATGTAGCTGAAGAAGGAAGTATAGTTGCACTTAGAGGAACATCCACAAATTTACACAAGTGCAAGAAGACAGCAAATCTTGGTATACTAAGAGTTGGTTTAGATGTCAGCTTACTCTGTCAGAGAGACACAGCAAAGTCAGGAAAGACAGAAATCACTCTAACCATTGCTAATAATGTGGAGTTTGGAGAATGGTTGTTAATAGCTGTGGTATGTTTTGTAGAGTTGGTATGCCACATTTTGAAACTAGATAGCTGATTAGGTGCAATATCTGTAAATGTACTTAATACCACTACAGTGTGTCCAAACTACAGTGGTTGTCATCATATGTTAATTTTACCTCTGTTTTGAAAAATGGCACAACCCCCTAAAATCATTGAGAAAATTAAGTGCAATTTTCATATGAATCCCCATTGGCCTCTTTGTAGAAACTGCTGACATATCTTAATTCAAATGGAAAATAAAGATCCCCTGCAGGTTGGAGTCTTTTAGAGGACATCTGTGATCCACTCCCATCCTGTTCCCTCTCTTCTACCTCTTCCAGTGTATGTCCTATTTTCCCTTCTGAATGAGAATTAAACATCTTCCCTAGGGTCCTCCTTGTTGTTTAGCCTCTTTAGGTCTGTAGATTTTAGTATGTTTATCCTATATTATATAACTAATATCCACATATAAGTGAGTATATACCATGTGTATCTTTCTGCTTCTGGATTATCTCACTCAGGGTGATCTTTTCTAGTTCCATCCATTTGCCTGCAAATTTCATGTTTTCCGTGTTTTTAATAGCTGAGTAGTATTCCATTGTGTAAATGCACCACAATTTCTGTATCCATTCTTCAGTTGAGGGACATCTAGGCTGTTTCCAGATTCTGACTATTATGAATAAGGCTGCTGTGAACATAGTTGAGCATAGGTCCTTGCTATACAGTTGAGCATCTTTCATATATATATATGCCCATGAGTGATATAGTTGGGTCTTTGAGGTGGCACTATTTCCAGTTTTCTGAGAAAGTGCCAGACTGATTTCCAAAGTGGTTTACAGTTTACATTCCCACCAGCAATGGAGGAGGGTTCCCTTTCTCCACAACCTCGCCAGTGTATGCTGTTACTTGAGATTTTGCTCTTAGCCATTCGCATGGGTGTGAGATGGAATCTCGGAGTTGCTTTGATTTGCATCTCCCTGATGACTAAGGATGTTGAGCATTTCTTTAAGTGTTTCTCCACCATTTGGTATTCCTCTATTGAGAATTCTCTGTTTAGCCTCCCCAAGTGCTGGATTGCAGGCATAGGTCACCATGCGTGTCTGCAGTGGATTTTTAAAATGAGAGCGCCACGGAAACCGTAGGGAATCTGTGTTTTTCCTTAACTAAAGAATGTCAACAATTAATACAGACAACATACCCAAATAATACCTATCTCTAACCCCTCTGGGGCAAATTCATTGGAAATTATACTCAGATCTTTACTGTTTCATCTTCCCACTCTTCCCATGGTACACTTCTTCCAACCCCATTCAGTCCTTTGAATACCCAGTAGGATCTATCAGTACAAGTATGCTAAGATCAATTTTTATTTATTTATTTTAATTTTTATCTAAAGTAAATCTATATTAATCTGTATTAAAATCTACACAAGTGATCCACAACTGGGTGACAATGATGTCTGTGTTCATGTTTATAAAGTGTGGATAAATTGGAATTTGGTTCATATCATCTGCCTTTTGTGTTGCCCTATGCTTACTAGATTGCTTTAACTTTTCTTTCTTGTGTGTAAAGACCAGGGTTCCAATGTGCTCTAATTAAAAATATTGCTCTACTCCTTCCAGGCATACTCAAACAAAACCATAAATATTAAATTGTTTTTCAGTGATATTTGTATAATTTTAAACATCACTGGTAAAGTAGTAAGTATTCAGTGAACTATAAAAAAATCAATTCAGTAATTGCATAAATGTATGTTAACTCTTTACCTGCCTTCCTTTAATTAGGAGATAATCAATAAAGTCCCGAGGATTTGTAACATCCAATGATTTTTCATGTTCTTTTATTTTCTCCAATAGGTAACTTTTAATACAAGTAGTATTTTTAAAAAAATGTGTTATGACTTCCTGGACAAAAATCAATCAGAATGGGGAATGCATTGCAAACCTACAATGAAATGCAAGAATTTAGTAAATAAATACACTCTAATAGATCATTAAGATATATTTATATCATATCACTGATTGATATCATATGACTGATTTGCAGTGATAGGTCAAGATACGTATGAAATTCATCTTAAGTAGATGGTTTGGTTGCATATATTGTAACACTATCCTAATAGAGAGATTTGAGGGAGAAATTTCTACCCAAATAATCAAAGATCATATTAATATTTCCATACTTAATATCTTTTTAGTGTAAAGTATGGACATGTCAGTTCTTTGATAACTCAATAACTTGTTCTACAAGTTTGAAATATAAATTACTTACATTCACACTTTTCATATGACAGAAATTAAGATGATTGAGTGACCTGATTTACAAAAGAAATTTATTGCCTGAAGATTTTATTCCTATCAAGGAGGTTTCTACACTAAAAGATTATATGCCTTAAATAAATTACATACAAAACTGGCATTTCATGCACCTTGCACGTGCTTTATGTAGTGTGCACAAAAGGCTAGTACAACCTAAGAAAATTCTGGGAGGATGTCTATGAGCCACACACAACAAAATCATTCACCTTATCACATCTTCCTGTTAGCCTTTCACCTAGGATTCTAGCTCATGAACCAAACCACTGGAAACAACTGAGTATTTCCTGGCAGCTTTCATTGCCATATATACTTTTTCTCCCTGAAGAGAATAGTCTTTCTCTACTAAGACATTCTTCCTGGTAATATGATGAGGATGTGTGTAATTGTTGAAAAGAGGCCGATGCATTTGCTCTTAGAAGGATATTCTGAGTGACTGGCCAGCTTTCTAGAACTGAATAAGTATTTTATCAAAAGAGCCCTGTGGATGTTAGTGGTGAAATCAACTGATAGGAATCTAGCTGGCTAAAGCCGTCCTTGCATTTTCCCTGCTGTTTGTTATTGTTTTGCTTTTGTTTTTGAATGTCAAAGGGTTTACAGCTCACTTCCAAATATTTTTTTCCATAATACATTAGTCAAAACTGTGATGTCTGGTCACCTCACTGTTTAGTCTCTATTGAATTTTACCTGTGAGAAAGAAAGACCATATTTGTGTTTTCAGAAAGGACAGATTGTGACTTCACCTGCAACCAGGGGGAGCTCAGAATCTTGGTGTTCTCACTCAGTTTTTCCAGCAAGTTAAGAAAATCCTGATCTTTATAATTGAAACGATTCTGGAAAATAATGGAGCAGATGACATTGCAGGGAGCACAATACAGGATGAAGGTGGGGTCACAGGGTGAGCCTGAAAAAAAATTGGGAACAATAATAAAATGCCTTTAAAATACACATGGAAGACACTTATTCTTGGTAACCTGGTAAGATACTTAAGAAATTTTGATCTACATTTGTGCTAAGGGAAATGCATGGATTGGTAATGCTTGGGAACCTGAACACGAGACCTGTAAGCTCATTAGGAAAAAAAAAAAAGCTTTGAATAGATAGGAACAAAATGACTCATACATCCATACCTAGATCAAGAAGTAAACAGCTCAGTGTCCAAGTAGGATCCCTAGTAATGGGAACAGGGGCTGTCTCTGACATGAAATGAGTGGCTTGCTCTTTGATCACCTCCCTCTGAGGGTATGCAGCCTTACCAGGCCACAGAGGAAAAACACAGCCATTCCTGATGAGACCTGATAGACTAGGATCAGATGAGAGGGGAGGAGGCCCTTCTATATCAATGGACTGGGTGGAGAAGAGAAAGGAAATGTGGGATTTGGAGGGACTGAGGGAGGGGTTACAGTTGGGATACAAAGTAAATAAACTCTAATTAATAAAAATAATTAATTAAAAAATAAAAGAAGTAAATGTCAGATTATAAACCTGCACTTACCATTGGTTTTTCTCAGTTCCTCCACAAGGCACTGAGCTTCCTCCTGAACACGGTCCTCAAGGCTCCTTTTCCCCATGCCCAAATTCCTCAGGGTCATGAGTGAGAAGCGCCTTGTGTCTTTCCATATATTTCCATTGCTAAAAACAATGCCTAAAACAATGGGGACAGAGAAATAGGGAGTATATCACAGAGACAGAAGAAGGAGATGAGTGGTGGCAGTCATAAAGTCCCAACATGTATTTACAGAGCAAGCACAGTCTCTGCTTTCCACCCTCCAACTGACTATGGTTACTTGCCCAGCACACACAGAAGCACACGTATTCTTACCCAGGCCATTATTAACTTTATCTATAACTGGAAGCTTTCCTCTTCCAGAAAACTCCTCCCCATAGTCATTCAGAGCTTCTTTCACTGCCTCGTAGCCATGCAACACCACAGTGGGCTTCATGCCCAAATACAGCGTGAACACAGGGCCATAGACTTTTGATAACTGAAAGAGAAATAAAATGTGCATATTAGAAAAAGATCACCACATTCTGTATAGCGTTAAATGCTTTTAGACTGCTAATATTATTGTGTTATGATATTTGTACCCAGAAAAACTAGTTTGAGATGTCTATACCTTGATTTTTTAGGATTTTCACATGTGGATGACCTATAGTGTGACAGGAAATCACACAAGCAGATCCAACATGATGACAATGAAATATCACACTAAATATTTAGCAGGTCTCTCTGTCTTATTTCACAAGGGAACTGAAGGAAGAGAGTCCCACATTCATTTTCAGGGCTCTATTGCAAACAAGTAAAGACTCCAAATTGGCACTTTTCTTATTCACTCTCAGATGCTTGAGCATTACACGCATGCACATTTCATATGAAATAGACATCAATAATCATATGACTGCTCATGTGAAAACTGCAGAGCCTTGTGATGAGAATAGAAATCTATCTAAAATATTCGGTCATCACAAATGAATGCATCCATTTTTTACCAATTGTTACAAAATTACAGAAAACAGTCATCATAGAAGCTGCACCACGGAATGCAGCATTTGTGGAGTAAACACATCACCATGAAGTGTTCTAGAAACATGGGACAGGTTTGCAAGTAATAAAAGCATATTGGGAAGCCTGCTCTGACACACTGTTGGTTTAATTTCCTATGTGAGCCCATGCCCACACTGATACTTCACATCAGGAACCCTTTAGTTCTTCAGAGTTCAGCTTCAAAGAACAAGGCATGTCTAAACTTCTGAATCATTGATTCCCCATTTTTACCTTCAGCCAAAATAATGGGAAATGATTGTAAAATATATATTTGAAGAAGAATAACTGAAATTCTGTGATTGTATTATAAAATGCAATGACCTAGATGTTCCTCAGCCTGAAACCTTGCTCCTTATTACTTTCCTCACCAGGACTAGAGGTAAAATGCAGAAACGCAGAAAACGTTACAGTTTTTTTCTTCTTCATGAACATGTTTTACAATACTGTCTTCCATAATAGAATTTAATTGAAAGCAGCATGACTTATATCTCCTTAACAAAGTACTAGAGAAGCATAAAGCATACTTACACTGGTTGACGATTGTTGAATATGCTTCACATCGATCTGGAGCAAATTGCCAATAATTGGGAGAGGAGTGGGGCCTGGAGGGAGCTTCCCTCTCGCAGTGCTCTGTCTCCAGAGTGAGAGGAGAAGCAGAGAGGACAGACTAAGCACCAAGACCACCAAGACCAAGACTGGATCCATGGAGATTGTTCTTACTGACCCAGCTTATTGTGATCAGGCAGCACAGAGCTTTGATAAGGTTGCTACAGATCCAACATGTTTCACTTTGGGGTGTTATTGGCTAACCACCTAGACACTGTTTCGGCTGTCTTCCAATTAGACTTTGTCCCAGTAATAAGACAAACACTTATCCCCCCCACCACTTTTTTTTAAGATTTAGCCAATTTCCGGGGTTGTTTTGTTTTATTCTGTTTTGTTTGTCAAAGTATTTGTATGCTTCATCTGGTTTTGGGTATTTCACTCCCAGACTTACTTATTCTCTATTTTTCTTTTTTGATCTTAAAACACAGAGGATCCTCTTTCTCCTGACTATTTTCACTTGGGTATTGTGAGCTGTACTGGGCCAGCTCTAAACAACTTTCAGCTTTGGTTGTACTCGGTCATTTAATTTTTGATTGTTTTGTTTTTTAACTTTACATACCCAACAGGGCTTCCCCCTCACTCCTCACTGCTTAGCCCCCCTCTCTCCAACCCGCTCCCATTATATACCCCCTTTTCTGTTTTGCGATTGGGAGGCCTCCCATGGATATCAACCAGCCTTGTCATGTGAAGTTGGAGTAGAACTAGGCACATAATTTCCTACTGAGGCTAAATAAGGGAACCCTGTTAGGGGAAGTGATCCAAAGTAGGCAACAAAGCCAGAGACAGCCTATGACTCTGCTGTTAAGGGTCCTATGTGAAGAACAAACTTTACTTCTATTATATATGTCAAGGGGGACTAGTACCTACCAAAGCATGCTATTTGATTGGTGATTGAGTCTCTGTGGGCTCAGGCTTATTGATTTTATAGCTTTTCTTGTGATGTCCTTGACCTCCTTGGTGCCTTCAATCCATTCTCCCTTTCTTCCACAACATTTCATGAGCTCTGCCTAATGTTTGGCTATGGCTCTCTGCATTTCTTTCTATCAGCTGGTGGGTGAAGCTTCTCAGAGGACAGTTATAGTAGGCTCTTGTCTGTACGTATAGCAGAATATCATTAATAGTGTCAGGGGTGGGCTCAGTCTCATGCATGGGTATCAAGTTGGGTCTTTCCTCATTTTCTGCTCTATTACTATCCCTGCACATACTGTAGGCAGGGCAAATTATGGGTAGGAGGTTTGTGGTAGTTTGGTGGCCCCATCCCTCTGTTGAGGGTCTTGCCTGGTTACAAGTGATGGCTGTTTCAGGTTCCATATCTCCTCTTGTTAGTACTCTTGGCAATTAACCGCCCTCGTAGATTTCTGGGAGTTTCCCTTATCCTGGATTTCTAGCTCGTCTCAGAGATGCTCCCACCCTACATTGATTCCAGTTCTCCCTCACAGTTTTCTTTCCCTCTGTCCTCCCCATGATGAATCCCTACTACTCCTCTCTCCACTCCCTTACCACGCCGTTCCCTCCATCCATCCCTACTCATGACTATTTTATTTCCCCCTCTCAATGAGATTACAGAATCTTCACTTGGGCTCTCCCTGTTACTTAGCTTCTTTGGGTCTCTGGATTTCAGCATGAATACCCTGTACTTTATGGCTAATATCCACTTTAAGTGAGAACTACCATGAATGTCTTTCTGGGTCTGGGTTACCTCAGTCAGGATGATCTTATCTAGTTCCATTCATTTACCTGCAAATAGCATGATTTCCTTGTTTTTAATAATGAGTAATATTCCATTTTGTAAATATACCACAATTTATTTATTCATTCTTCTGTTGTAGAACATCTATTACAAATAAATCTTCTATGAACATTTTTGAGCAAGTGTACTTGTGGCATAAAAGAACATCTTTTGTTACATGCGCAGAAAGTATAGCAGGGTCTTGAGGTAGAACTATTCTCAGTCTTCTGAGAAGATGCCAAATTGATTTCCAAAGTGGTTGTGTAAGTTTGCACTCCCACCAGCAATGGAGGAGTGTTCTCATTTCTTCATATCCTCGCCAGCATGAGCTGTCACTTGAGTTTTGTTCATTATTATTCTGACTGGTGTAAGACATAATCTCAGATTCCTTTTGATTTGCATTTCCCTGATAGCTAAGGATGCTAAACATTTCTTTAAGTGCTTCTCCATTATCAGACATTCTTCTGTATGAATTGTCTGTTTAGCTCTGCACTTCACTTTTAATTGGCTAGTTAGTTTTGTTGGTGTCTAATTTATTGAGTTCTTTATATATTTTGGATATCAGCCCTCTGTCAGATGTAAGGTTGGTGAAGATCTTTTCCCAATCTATAGGTTGCCATTTTGTCCTATTGACAGTGCCCTTTATCTTACAGAAGCAGTTTTATGAGGTCCCATTTAATTGTTGATTTTGGTTCTTGAGTTGTTGGTATTCTGTTCAGGAAGTTGTCTCTTGTGCCTATGTGTTGAAGGCTATTCCCCACTTTCCTTTTTATCAGATTTAGTGTATCTAGTTTTATGTTGAGGTCTGTTTTCATGCCAATACCATGGAGTTTTTATTACTATTGATCTGTGGTAAGCTTTAAATAAGGTATGGTGATACCTCCAGAAATTCTTTTATTAGACAGATTTGTTTTAGCTATCCTGACTTTTTTCTTTTCCATATGAAGCTGAGTGTTGCTCTTTCAAGATCTGTAAAGAACTGTGCTGGAATTTTGATGAGAATTGCTTTGAATATGCATTGCTGTTGGTAAGAAGGCCATTTTTACTATTTTAATCCTACCAATCCATAAGCATGGGAGATATTTCCATCTGCTGATACCTTTCAATTTTTTTCTTTAAGTACTTGAAGTTCTGTCATATAAACCTTTTACTTGCTTGGTTAGAGTTACAATAGCATACTTTATGTTTTATGTGGCTGTTGTGAAGAATGTTCTCTTTATAATTTCTTCCTCAGCCCATTTATCTTTTCTATAGAGGAGGCCTACTGGATTTTTGAAGTTTATTTTTTATGCAGTTATCAGCTTTAGGAGTTCTCTGGTAAAATTGTTGTGGTCAGTTATGTATACTATCATATCATCTGCAAATGGGGATACTTTGACTTCTTTCTTTCCAATTTTTATTCTCTTGATCTTTATTAGCTGTCTTATTGTTCTAAGTAAAACTTTAAGTACTGTATTGAATAGGCATGGAGACAAAGAGCAGTCTTGGGTTGTGCCTAATTTTAGTGGAATTCTTTGTTTCCACTTAATTTGATGTTGGTTATCAGCTTGCTTGCCGTGTATTGCCTTTATTGTGCTTAGGTATGTGCCTTGCATTCCTCAACTGCCCAATACTTTTAACATGAAGGGGTGTTGGATTTTGTGAAAGGCTTTTTCAGAATCTAATAAGATGATAATGTGTTTTTTTTTCAGATTGTTTATATGGTGGGTTACATTGATGGATTTTTTTCATGTTTTTTAAATTTTATTTTTTTAATTTTAACATTTCTATTTTATATTAATCACAGGTTATGTACTTTGTATCCCAGCCATAGCCCTCTCCCACATACCCTCCCCATCCTCTCCTTCCCCCCCTCATCTCCTCCCTGCCCCTTTCCAAGTCGAATGATAGGGGAGGACCTCCTCCTCTTCCATCTAACTCTACTTTATCCAGTCTCTTCAGGAATGACTACAATGTCTTCTTCTGTGGCCTAGCAAGGCTGCTCCTCCCTCGAACCATCCCTATGTCTCTGGGATGAAGCCTGCTTGATCATGGTGGATGATGTTTTTGATGTGTTTTTGGATTTGGTTTCTGAGTATTTTATTGAATATTTTTGCATCATTGTTCATAAGGGAAACTGGTGTCATATTCTCTTTCTTTTTTGAGTCTTTGTGTAGTTTATGTATCAGTTTAACTGTGGCTTCATAGAATGAGTTTGGCAATGATCCTTCTGTTTCTCTTTGGAGGAGTATTGGTATTAGCACTTCTTTGAATGTCTGATAGAATTCTGCACAAAAAACATTTGGCCTGGAATCTTTTTTGTTTGGGAGTCTTTTAATAACTTCTATTTCCTTAGAAAATATATGTCTATGTAACTTGTTTACTTGATCTTGATGTAACTTTGCTAAGTGGTATCTATCAAGAAAATCATCCATTTCAATTAGATTTTAGTACAGGTTTCAGAAATAAAGCATAATGATTCTTTGGATTTCCTCAGTGTCTTTTTATTTTGATGATTTGGATAGTCTCTCGCTCACTCTCTTTCTCTCTCTTTCTGCCATTTAGTTAGTTTGGCATAGGGTTTGTCTACCTTGTTGCTTTCCCCAAAGAACCAGCTCTTGGTTGTGTTGATTCTTTATATTCTCTTTCTCTCTCTCTCTCTCTCTCTCTCTCTCTCTCTCTCTCTCTCTCTCTCTCTCTCATTCATTGATTATTTCTTGCCATTTACTCCTCTTGGGTGTGTTTGCTTCTAGATGTAGACCTTTCAGGTGTGCTAGTAAGTTGCTCATAAGATCTGTCCAATTTCTTTATGAAGGCACTTAGTGCTATAAACTTTCCTTTAAGCCCTGCTTTCATTGTGTCCCATAAGTTTGGGTATTATGTGCCTTCAATTTCATTGAATTCTAGAAAGTCATTATTTTTTTTTTATTTCTTCCCTTGCTCAGTAGTCACCAAGTAAAGAGTAGTTCAGTTTTCATAATTTTGCAGGTTTTCTGTTGTTTTTGTTGTTGCTGAAATCCAGTATTAATGTATGGTGGTCTGATGAGAGACAAGGAGTTAATTTCAATTGTCTTGTATTTGTTGAGGTTTGCTTTGTGACTGACTATATGGTCAATTTTGGACAAGGTTACATGAGGTACTGAGAAGAAGATATATTCTTTTGTGTTTGGATAAAATGTTCTATCTATCTATCTATCTATCTATCTATCTATCTATCTATCTATCTATCTATCTATGCTGGGTCTACTTGATTCATAACATCTGTTGCATTAATTCTCTGTTAGTTTCAATCTAGATGACCTGCCCAGTGGTGATAGTGGGGTGTTGACGTCTCTCACTATTAAAGTTAGGGGTTTGACATGTGATTTGTGCTTTAGTAATTCTTTTATGAATGCGAGTACTCTTGCATTTGAGGCATAGATATTCAGAACTGAGATGTCATCTTGGTAGTTTTCCTTTGATAAGTATGAAGTGTCCTTCCCTGTCTCTTTGGTTTAATTTTGGTTGAAAATCTATTTTATTAGATATTAGAATCGTACTCCAGCTTGGGTAGCTTCCTGGGTCTGTTTGCTTGTACAACATTTTTCCAGCACTTTACTCTGAGTTAATGTTTATCTTTGTTCCTGAGGTGTGTTTCTTGTTTGCAGCAGAATGTTAAATCCCATTTTTGCATCCATTCTGTTAACCTGTTGTGTTTTTTTGTTTTGTTTTTAATTTCGGGGAATTGAGTCCATTGATGTTGAGAAATATTAATAACCAATGACTGTTAATTCCTGTCATTTTGATGGTGGTTGTGGTAGTATATGTATGTGTGTTTCCTTTATTTTTGCTGGTGCAGTTATTTATTTCTTGTGGATTTTTTAGTGTAATTAACCTCCTTGGGTTGGAGTTTATTTTCTAGTACAGAATTTTATATAGGGTTGGATTTGTGCATAAACATTTTTGAAATTTGGTTTTGTCTTGGAATATCTTGTTTTCTTCATCTATGGTGATTGAAAGTTTTGCTGGGTATAGTAGTCTGGGCTGGCACCTATTGTCCCTTAGGGTATGCAAAACATAAGTCCAGGCCCTTACAGTTTTTAGCATCTCTGTTGAGAAGTTGGGTATAATTGTAATAGGCCTGCCTTTGTATGTTACTTAGCCTTTTTCTCTTAAAACTTTTATTATTCTTTCTTTGCTCTGCTTTGATTGTGGCAGAAGGATTTTCTTTTCTGGTCCAGTCTAATTGGTATTCTATAAGCTTCTTGTATGTTTATAAGCATTAGTCATTTCTACCTTTTTTTTTCTTTCTTTCTTTCCTTCTTTTTTTGTTTGTTTTTGTTTGTTTGTTTGTTTGTTTGTTTTCTGAGACAGGATTTCTCTGTGTAGGTTTGGCTGTCCTGGACTCACTTTTTTGTTTTTTTGCTGGACTCACTTTGAATACAACTCTAGCCTTAAACTCATAGTGATCCTCCTGCTTCTGCCTCTGCTTCTGCATCCCTGAGTACTAGGATTACAGCCATACTGTGCCTGGCATGGCATCTCTAGGTTAAGATTTTTTTTTTATGATTTTGTTGAAAATATCTTGTGGGTCTTGAAGCTAAAATTCTTCACTTCTTCTATTCCAGTTATGCTCAGGTTTGGTCTTTTCATAGTGATTCTATCAATTTTCACTTTTCAACTTTTTTTCACATCTGTTCAACTTTCTTTTCTGGGAAAAAGTATTCCTGTTTACACATGAGAAACTGGGCTTTCTGTTTATTTCTTCCAAGTCCCATTCCAACTTCTTTACTTTTATTGTCTTTAATTTTTTGCCAAGGCTCAAGTTTTTTGACATTCATAGTCTGAATCAGAGGCTATCTCTCAATATTTAGCTGGTTCTTCCTCCAACTCTGCAACCTCATCTGATTCTAAGTCGTACTTAAAGTTTTCTCCTAACAAGGAATTATTGTCATCAGGAGAGACATATCACTCTTCAGGAAGAGCCTATGGTTTAGTTTCATTTTGTCCTGAAGCCTCCTGCTCACCTCAAGATCCAGCTATACCGCTCCTGAGCATATATCTGAAAGCAAATATGCTCAACCATACAACATGGACATTTGCTCAGCTATATTCATAACAGCTTTATTCATAATAGCCAGAATCTGGAAACAAGCTAGATGTCCCTAGACTGAGGAATGGATAAAGAAATTGTGGTACATTTACACAATGGAATACTACTCACCAATTAAAAACAAGGAAATTACGACATTTGCAGGCAAATGGGTAGAACTAGAAAAGATCATCCTGAATGAGGTATCCCAGAAGCAGAAAGACACTCATGGTATATACTCACTTATAAGTGGATATTAGCCATATAATACAGGATAAGCATACTAAAATCTATAGTCCTAAAGAAGGTAAACAACAAGGAGCACCCTAGGGAAGATGCTTAATCCTTACTCAGAAGGACAAACAGGATAGACACCAGAAATAGGCAAAGACAGGGAACAGGATTGGAGCCTTCCACAGAGGGCCTCTTAAAGACTCTAGTCAGTAGGGTATCAAAGCAGATGCTGAGGTTCAGAGCCAAACTTTGGGCAAAGTGCAGGGAATCTTATGAAAGAAGGGGGCAATAGCAAGACTTGGAGGGGACAGAAGCTCCACAAGGAAATCAACAGAAGCAAAAAATCTGGGCCCAAGAGTTCCTGCAGAGACTGATGAGTCAACCAAGGGCCATGCATGAAAAGATCCTAGACCCCCTGTTCAGATGTAGTCCTTGGAACAGGTGCA
>JAQQSO010002675.1:0-14174 GCA_028658305.1 Pachyuromys duprasi | reverse complement strand
ATCCGCTCTGATACATCGCTACATTGACCCCCCCCCCCCATAGGTCCTCTTTGGCATGCTCCTGTTCTGTTGCTTGTTTTCTCCTCCGCTCAATGCCAGAATCAGTTTTAAGGAGAAGCTATCTCTTAACATATTAACACTGCTACAAAAGGAAAGCAAAACAAACCCAACCAAAACCACCTCAAGTGTCCTGCATCATTGTTATGTTATTTAGAAATAATATAACATCTATACTAATCTGTTTTGTATACTGCAAAATATATGCATAACAATTTTAAAATAGGAGAGATGAAATAGGTATGTGTTAATTTTAAAAAACTTTTTATTCTTTCTGAAAGAACTATTTTACCAAAAGCAATAAAATTGAAAATGCTTCTCTCTTTTGGATAAGGGATTTACTCATTTTTATTTTATGTGCATGAGTGTTTTGCTTGCATGTATGTAAGTGGATCATGTGAATACATGACCACAGAAACCAGAAGATATAGTTTAATTGCCTGGAACTGAAGAAATAGTTGTGATTTGTCATATGTTGTTGCTGGGAATTGAACCTGAATCCTCTGTAAACTGAAGTATTCTTAATAGCTAAGCCATTTTTCTAGCTCAATGTAAGTAGGGTGTGTGAGCGTGTGTTTTGGTTTTGGTTTTTAGAGACAAGATTTCTCTATGTATCCCTGGCTGCCCTGAAATTCACTCTGTAGAGCAGGCCAGCCTTGAACTCAGAGATCCCTCTGCCTATCCTTCCCTGAATTCTGGGATTAAAGATGTGTGTCACCATTGCCCAGCTGTTTTTGTTGTTTTGTCTTAGAGATAGGGTCTCACTAAGTAGTCCTGGCTGGTCTTAAGCTCTGCCTCCCATAATGCTGGGAGCCATCATGCCTGTAAAGAGGAAGTTTCTGGTCTCTTTAAAGACTCAGTTGTGTCATGTGATGTTTTGCTAGAAGCTGTCTTGTGAGAGGGCATGTGATGCTCTGCTGAGAGCTGTTTCGTGTGAAGGGTGTGATTTTGGCCAGCTGAAAACATGCATGGGTAGACTCTGAGGAAAGGACATTATATAGAAGTTCCATGGATAGTGAGACAGCATTTTTGTGGATAGACTCTGCTTTGCTGGTCTTCATTCTTCAACACTTCAAAGAGAGAAACATCTCAGAGAACTTCTGACTGGGTCTTGAGGCTTTCGCTGACTCCTGATTCAGTGGAGTCTTACTATTTTTGCCGAATCATGCTCATCCATGGTGCTGTTTGGTGTTGGCATTTGGATTGGACTACTGGTATCCGGATAACAAAGAGTTGGACTTACCCCAAGGAACTACTTCTAAAAAAGGTCCAAAATCCCCCTTTTCTTAATAATGTTCTCTCTCTCCTATTTCTGGTCAGTGGGTTGGAAGGGAAGTAGGAGCATTTAAGAACTCTAAATTTAGTAGGTTTTTTAAAAACTCTAGGCCTATAAACTTGGCTGAGTTTTCCTACTCATTAGAAACATGTATTAGGTGCTATGTCAAGACCAATTTTTACTTTGGAAATGCTAAATCTGAGTGGAAGAAAAAGACTGTTAGTTGTATTTGTTATTTTTGCCTAGTCAGTTTGTTTGGAGATCACCAATTTTAGATCCCAGGCTTCTGTTTCAATCTGTGTAGTTACTTTTTTTTTTTTCTTTGTCTAATAACCTTTCCAAAGTATTGTCTATGGCTTGCCATTTTGGGCACAGTAGCGAATTCTAGGTCTCACTGTAGGTTTAGTTTAACTAAAGTGTTCCTTATTTATGATTCACTGTATTATGTTGCATAGTCTGGGAGTGGCAGAGAGTGCTTAATAATATAAATCACTGTATCCCCACACCAAGCACAAAGAAGATATGAATAGTTGCTGAACTGAATTGCAATGGATACAATATCTTCCTGTCTGGCAAAGAACTTGAAGTTTTGGTTAATATAATTGTTCATCCATCCATTTTTATAGCTATTCAGAAATAGATATTCATAACAAAATAAAACAGACAGAAACAATGTCTTCATGTAAGTGATGTACCGCCAAAGATATAAAATGTATAGAACAAATCTGTAAGTTACCTACTATGGAAAAGGAGCAAAGGCCAGTAGGTTTCATTGAAAACTAGAAGACAGGGTGATCAGCCATGTGTATATGCTCTGACTTGATACAAATGCTACTAACCTTTCTTTATAGTCACATTCATCCAGACTTCTGAGACCTCAGATGCTATTTTGATATGGTAAGAGCTTAGTAAAAATTTTGGCTCAATGACTAGCACAGTACTTTCGAGAAATACTTTGGAGAAATTAAACCTTTTAAAATTAGGAAACATAACCAAGTAAATAATTTTCCCGAAGTGTTTTGGGAGATTAGGGAGGTCATGATTAACAAATGAGTGCCACACTCAAGAAGGAACTTGAGCAAATGCTTTTTATAAAACTAAACCGGTTTGGTGTGGAGGACCTGCAGAGTCCACACACGAATGCTAAGAAATAGAAGGTTTACCTTAGGGACTTGATCACTTCAGAATTTACTTACACTTCACAAATAGTAACCATAAAGTGACTGAATTAGATATATTGTACTTTAAAATTCCCCTTGAAAAATATTTCATTTGTGCTTCCTTTTCAGAACAGATAATTTGTCAACTTTTGACTGTTCTAGAAAGTATCAGAAAGGCTTTATTGAGTTCAGATTAACTGATTTTGATCCATGATCAGTTGGGTCAATGGTTTATGCCTATTGCTCATGCAATGGTAGTGGGAACATCCCAAGAAGCTATGAAAGAGACTGAGTTACTGTTGAGAAACCCTGCTGCAAAGGTCAAAGTCCAACGTTAACTGGAAGCTCTGAGCTGTGTGCACAATGCTGGGCTAACTTGGTCAGTGAGGCTCCCTCCTCTCTGCCGGATCTGGGGAGTCCGAATAGAATCCCCACACCCTTTGAGGAGTGTCACATAGTCCTTAGGGAAATTACAGGTTCAATTCCCTTTCTTGCATGAGAACCTGTTCAACAAACACCTGGGGTTCCTGGAATGTCACCGGATGCTACTGAGGTATCCCAGTACCTTAGCCCTACAGTCAATGACCTTTGGCCATCCTGGATTTCCCCATCCCATCTCCAAACTTCTATATAGTGCCCTCACCTCTGGAATAAAGTTAACCTGCCTCCCTGAAGCTGATCCTGGAAGTTCACTTCGGAGGGCTCAGGGCCCTCTGAGACCCTGTCCCACTTTCTCCTTTCTCTGTCCTTGGGTACAGTGGCCATGATCCCTGGGGGGTCTAGGTAGAGCCCCTACAAGTAACCTCTCTTTCAAGGCACAACCCAATGACTCACAAACCTCCTTTAGGCTTAACTTATTAAAGTTTCCATCATCCTCTGACAAGGACAAAATGAGAAACACATCTTTACCACCTTGGGCTTTGGGGAATACTCAACACCCACAGCACAGTACTATCAGAAGTAGTCACAAAAAAGAGCAAACTGTTTGGCACTTAAATGTATGGAGTTTTTCTTCAGATAATGGCAATATGCTTATCATTTTAAATTAACAACAAAATGGTCACTAAGTTAATTTACTTCATGGGCAAATAAAATATTTGTATGGCTATAATTATACTACAAAGTTATGCTGTTTTTATGTTGTCACTATCAAGTTGATAACCCTTTTGTCATGAATTGTATTTTAAATTTTTAACATTTTTAGGTATCAGTGAAATGACAAAGAAATACTCATAGTGTAACTTTTCTCTTGAAGAAGCTGCTTCTCACAGGGAAAGTGAGGGGACAGGTTATTATAGCACTTGGGCAGAAAGGAGTTTTGGAGAAAACAGCTAATGAAGGCCTCACTAACCACCCCATATCCTTTATAAAACAAGAAATGGGTTTGAATTTAAGGCAGAAAAAGCTAATTATTTCCCTAGGGGGCAGCACAGCAAGGACAGTAATCTAGGACAGCCACTTCACTCTTTGGCTCAGGGTCTCTTGGAAATGTTTTCACTCACTAAGGTGGTTGTAGAGATTTTATGGCTTTCCAAGGCCACATGCATAGTAGTTTTAGTAGTCTACTCAGAGTAAATATTTCTCCCTACATATCCACAGTTTCTTTACATAAAAGACACTGAAAAAAAAACCCACAGGATCAGTTTGTAGTTTTTTAGTTATCATTTATTAATCAGAACAGAATTAATTTATGTATTTTAATATCTTTTTCAGTTTTTCAAGGAAAAATGATTACCAGTATAATGCGCTGTTTCTCAATGGGAGAACCCTCTCCTTTAAAACATACAAAGCAATCATTTCTATGATGTTTCATAGCTCTTCTTCAGGTGAACAGGGTAAAAATCACTCAGCTTTCCTGGACTGACTGAAGGTATAAACAAAGATATGCTTATTTTCAGTGTACATTATAATGGTGAAAAACTACTTACAGGTGGTAATCTAATAAAAACCCCTGAATGCATCTCTTTCATGTGGACTTTCAGTCACAACACAAAGTGTTTAATTATGCTGAATAAGAACATGCAAGGTGGACCGTATAATGGGAGACTCTTAATTAGCGTTTACAAATTCATGAGATTTGAGGAAGGGAGTGGCTGCAGCCATTTAGGTCCCTGAGCCATCTTCACATGACTCTAGATCATTAACTGCCAAGTCCAGCCTGGCCACTTGCTTAACAATCCCTTAGGACTTCCTGTTTTCTCAAACTGGAATATCACTAATGAATTCCTCACAGGTCACGGGAATAACTTTTGCTCTGAGAAGTCTTCTTGACTGTAAGTCTCAATTAGCTTTCTTTTCTGGTTTTATCATGCCTTTTACCTTCTGTAAGATTAACTTTTTTTTTTTCCCTTAGTCCTAATAACATGGAACTCTTGTATAGAAAGTTGAGAAAAAGAGTCCAGCATGGAAGCCCACATCTCTAGTTCCAGCACTTTCAGAGGCAGAGACAGAGGCAGGTGACGTCTCTGAGTTCAAGACCATTATGGTCTAAACAGTGAGTTCCAGGACAGTCATGACTCCACAAAGAGACTCTGTCTCAAAAATAAATAAAATAAATCGTATTTTTTGAACTAAGTTGAATCTTGCTAAGAAAGGTTGATTCAGTGTATGGGGTTCCATGTCTTCATTCCATGCACAAGAAAAGAAACAAGCTGCCTCATGAACACAGCATGCTGAGTCGCCTCAAGGCAGACAATGAGCAAGTGATGCTGAGGATGAGCAGCTGACTCTTCAGAGCTTTGTTTTAGTAGGGGAGAAAGAATTTTCTGGCTTGTCAATACACAGTGCAACACATGTGCACAGAACAAAAGCAAAACTGTGAAAGACAGTAGCATGGAGTAAGTGGAAATATGACTTTGTAAAGATCAAAAGAGTCATCTTTTGACTGAAGCAGCACTGTGTGTATAACAGGAACCTAAGAGCCTGACTGCTTCCACTGTCCAGAGGCTGGCTCTGTGAGAGTGCTCATGACCAAGCAACTCACCATGACCTTTCCTGGAAACTACCATGAGAATAAGATGGCATCTTTAAAAAATGTCTTAATCGTCAGGAAAAATCACAGTGAATCTAGCAATGTCTTTGGTGTTTCAAGATGTGATCTGAGTTGACTTTGTGCTACCATGCAGGACCAGGCAGGGAGAACAAAGCTGGATTTCAGCTCAGGGCCTCATGGTCTCCTAGTTTGCAAACAGGCCAAACTCTCTCTAACCACAGAGCCTGTATATTGCCATTACCCCGTCAGAAGGCTTTCATCCCTGTTACTGCCTAACTGGCTCCCTTTCATGTCTGAATGGTCTCTCCTTAGAGAAGGCCTTTTGAGCAACAAAACTAAATTAGCTCTCACTCAGCTTTGACTATAACCCCATTCAATGACTTTAATGTACCCTTTTTATAACACAGCAAGTAATTTCTTGTTTATTATTATAAGGGCCATATATTTGTTAGTTATTATATCATTGTACTATATCACTACCACTTAAACACTTTAATATACAGAAGATAAACAAAAAACTGGTTAAGGAAATTAATGAATTAAAAATATTATGAAATAAATTCAAAGTAATTTAAAGCAGCTAGAAAAACTCTTAACTGTTTTTGATAAACACCTGATTTTATACCATTAGATGTCTGAAAAAATAAACTTCAAATACTAGTTTAATAAAATGTTTTAGCATTTTTTGAAGATTTTTATAGCCTAGCCACAACCTATTTACCTATTATATATTTATTTATTTACTTATGCTACTCTGCACTGAAAGTTGTATTTCTGACTGGATATGAAAATATATCTGCTTATTTACTAATATCTAAATATCAACTATAATAAACATTTAATCTAGTAGTGAACGGGTGTAGTAGAAATTTGTCACGAAATGAAATATTAGTTTTAAAGCTCATAAACAAAGAAAAATCAGTTTCCCCATGCCACAAACACAGAAAAATAATCCTTCAAGAATGTCACTTGTTAAAGAAATACTCCATTTTGGGGCAGGGAAGTTGAATAGAAGATATCTGTAACATGAAATCATGGCAAAAACCTGATTAGAAAGAATACACAATCTCTATAAAACCCCTGACAAAAATATTATGAAAAGTTATAAAAAGGAAGAACAACATGAACTTTTTCTGGGTTGTTGTCAGGTCCTTCACTGGTTAAATAAAGGATGACAATGGTATTCTCCAAGGACCATGCCTCACTTTCTAGTGATGCTGCCTGACTAGTAGTAGATCCAAACCCACTGGATACATCTCAATCCTCACAGGCATTTTACAATGTTACCATGAAATGACAACAATGTTTTAACTACAGTGAGGTTTTTTTTTTTTAATAAAATGAGTAAAAATTACCTAAAATCTGAAACTGGAAGTTCAGACACTTTATATTAAAAAAAAATAAAATTTAATACAAGCTAAAACAAAAGACAGGGCAGAAATGATTGGGGACAGGAACATTATACATACTGTTTTTCTAGTAAGTTCCTATGTAAAGAATGATCATAAAATTGCTTCCCATTTAGTAGTTTATTCCTAATAACAGCACTAGACACTACTGTGAAACCTGAAAACTTACTAAGAAATTTTCTCTCTTTGAAACAAATGGTAACTGTCATATTCTTACTGAATAATCTAAAATGGTAGCCCACACACTGTATTTCACTTGTAATAAGTCTTTGTGGTAAGGATAACACTTCAAAGTATAACAGAAATAAGAGCATGGAAAACTGAAAATTACTTTGCTTATGTTCTTGTATTAGAATTTTATTTGCTAAAGGGTAAAACAGATTTTCAAAATTCACAGTTAACTTAAAAACAATAGTTTTAAACCTCTATTCCTAGCCCTCACTGCCTCCAGGAAGAAGGGAACATCTGGTTGTTTAAAGAACACAATATGTTCACATTTTCTATGACTTTTGTTTTAATTGGATTTAATTTTTTTAAAATTTGAACTACTAGCTAGAACAATGTTTTTTAATCACTTCATATTTTTCAGACTGTCCTCCTTCTATCCTTCTAACTTCATTTTGTGGATTATATTTGGAAATCTGCTCACTAGTTCCAGTGTGATTAAAAGAAAGAAAGAAAGAAAGAAAGAAAGAAAGAAACAACAGCAGCCTGAAGGCTGGCCTGAAGAGCCACGTTTAGAACATGTATTTCTACTAACTAGATTATTTCATAAGTCATTGTTATTTCATAACATCTGAAGGTGGAAACAACTTTTCAAGGAATACTGACATGGTAAATTAAGGAACTAGATGGTACTTAAGGTCAAGTAGTAGGGTATAAACATGGAAGCTAAAATATATTACTGGCTATAGTTTGTGCGTACATAAATGCAGGTTTGATAACTTTGCCAGGTAAATGAATTTTATCTAGATTAGGAGATATTTTCTTTACTAATCATATGTAGGACACAAAGTTAATTGATGAGAAATGAGCAAGGATCATCCTGACAAGTAACTGATAAAAGGCATGCATATGGATGGGTAAAATAAAAAGAGTTACACCTAAGCCAGCGGGAGTAAATGTCCTAACTGAACCTAGAAATGGCTTTGTAGAAAAGGTAGAGAGAGGGTCAGGGCTCTTAGGAGGGAGAAAGTTTGACACAAAGGTTCACAGGCCACTCTAGCTAACTTACATACAGCTTATAGGTTTCTGCCTTGACTCTTCCCTAGTCTACTGAAAAGAGACAAGACAAGCTGTTCTGTCTCAGTTTACAAGGCTGCTGTGAGCTCTGCATTAAGCTCATCCTAGTGTTAGAACAACCATGGATTATAATGCTATTACAGCTTATAGACCTATTAGCTCAAACTGCTCAAATGAAAATCTTTCCAAGGTAAACTACCCCACCCATACAGAACAATTAAGATTGGTGTCTCATATTCTAAGGAGAAGAATTTCCACGGGCAAATTAAATATGGTAACAGGGCAAAGTGCTTTTCTGAAGGTGGCCATGAAGTACTAAGAAGTTCTTTGCTGATTTTTACTTATTGATGCTGTCAGCAGCATGCACACTAGTGTCACAGGAGGCTAGAATGAACACAACTGTACCTCACACCCCAGATCTCACCTGCTACTAGTAGTGGCTTCACTGTGTCTGTATATTTACTCTGATCTGCTTGAACCAGGGGTGACGAGAACCTTAAATGTTTCATTGTTAACATTGAAGAAGAAAAAGAAAACATTGTTGAAGAAGAAGAGGAAGAAGAAGAGGAAGAAGAAGAAGGAGAAGGAGAAGAAGCCAGTCAAAGCACTCTGATGCCTGGAGGTTGGAATAGGGCAGAGGATTAGCATTCTACTTTTCTTCCCATCCCCCCACCCCCCCAGCATAATGGCCTCTTTTGTGCCATGTCATGGTCAGAAAACTTTCTGCTCTTATGGGTTTCTATGAAGTACGTAGACTAGCAAGTTCTTTCACTTCTGCCTTTGTAGTGAGAGACTGGGTTATGTTACTCCATTAGAAATCAGTTCTTGGAGCTACCTGATAAGCTAGGGTCAGATGGAAGGGGAGGAGGACCTCCCCTAGCAGTGGACTTGGAAAGGGGCAGGGAGAAGAGGAGGGAGGAAGGGTGGGATTGTGAGGGAATGAGGAAGGGGACTATAGCTGGGATACAAAGTAAACAACAAAAAGCAAAGGCCCACGCATACAGCGATGGTGGCATGTTAGAGGGCCAGTGGGGCAACCTGAACTGGCCTCCGTGGCCAAAGCTGGGACAACATGAGACAGTAACCTCGTACTCAGTTAGACCCAAGAAAAGAACAGCCATTTATCCACCCTGAAACAAACGACCAGGTAAATATGCAATGAGAGGAACGGAGACACAATGTGTAAATGCTCTTCCCTCGGAAGTGTGAAGCACGACTGCACATGTAGAGTGATGTCCCTGCAAATAACACTGCTGGGAAGGAGATTCTACAGGGCAGACCCCTGACAGGTGTTGTCCTAGCCAGCTGACTAAGCTATAATGGCTGTGCTTTGTTTTGTTGAGCCCCAATTGTGTGTCTGGTGCCCACAGAGAGCAACATCACAGAGTTAGAGTACAGGTGGCTGTGAGCTGCCAGGAGTGCTGAAAAATCAGCCAGTGTTTCTACCTGTGGAGCTATCCCTTCATCCCGTCAGAGTGTTCTTGATGCAACGTGATATCGTCTTCCTCCCTTCAGCCAGTGTTTCTACCTGCGGAGCTATCCCTTCACCCTGACAGAGTGTTCTTGATGGAATGTGATACAGTCTTCCTCCCTAGACTCACAGTCTTGGTCTAATGTTAGGTTTGAAGGGCACTGTGCAAATTCCTGAACATGTGTCCTCAAAACTGCCAAGGTCATTACAACAAGGATTCTCTGAGAAACGGTTACAACCAAGAGGAGTCTAAGACGATGACAAATCATGTAAAATGACTTGGAATGAACCCTGGAGTGGAAAAGGCTCAGTATATGAGAAACTAATGAAAGTTAAATCTAAATAAAATATTTGCTTTAGCTAAAAATATAGACACAGGAAAGGACTTTCTAAACAAGATCCCAATAGTAAGGCATTAAGACTAAGAGTTAATGAATGAGACCTCATGAAACATAAGAATTTCTGCATAGCAAAGGATAGCACCAGTCAATAAAGGCAGCCTACAGAATGGGGAAAACCCCCACAACATTGTGAGCTATACATATGACAAAGGTTTTGTAAGTAGAAAATACTAAGAAAACAACAACAACAAAAATAACCAAACAGAAACCTATACGCCAAGACGGCAAAAAAGCAGTCTTGTTTTAAAATTTACATTTTTAAAATGGGACAAGGAATCAAATACAGAGTTCTCAGATAAAATATAAATGGTTGACAAATATTTTTTTAAGTGTTCAACATCCTTAGCCATCTGGAAAATGTAAATTAAAGCTACTTTGATATTTCATTTCAACTCAGTCACATTAGATAAGATTTAAAAAAAGATAACAAATAATGGTATGGATATGAGGAAAGGTAAGCACTTATTCAATGTTGGTGAGAATGCAAACTGATCCAGCCACTATGGAAATCAGTATAACTATCACTACATGATCCAGCTATACCATTCTTGGTCATATACCTTACCAACTTATGTCCTCTTACAGTGATAGTTAATCATCCATGTTCAATGCTTCTCTATTCACAAGAGCCAAGGAATGGAAAAAACCAAGATACCCAACAACTGATGAATGGTGAATTAAAATGTCATTCCTATACACAAGGGAATATAACTTGGCTACTAAGAAAGATAAAATTATGACTTTTGCAGGTAAAAATTGGAGGTGGAAAGAATCATCCTCAATGAGATGGCTCAAAACAAACGTCACATACTTTCTTTTAGTTGTGGATGTTAGCTGTGAATCATCAGATAGCTGTTTCATTTGAAATACCAAGAGAGCTCAGGAAACTATGGGCCAGGAGAGGGCTTTAGAGGGAGGACAGGACAAAGTCACATAAAAGAAGAATAGTGAAATTATAGAAAGGGTCAAGTAGGGAGCAGACAGAGAGCACAGTACAGAGGGAGTTTGGGGAGGGGCAATTAGAACTAAAGAACTTTGAAAATGCCATATGGAATCCTACTACTATAGAAGCTTCCCACAATATATACACATAGGAAGAGTGTGGAGGGTTTATCTGATATTTCTAGCTACTACAGATAGAAACAAAACACCCCCCCCCCCCCGAAATCCCAGTGCCAGGAACAGGTTACATATTTTTGGAGTTTTTGGATAGCGAGGTTCGACAGACCCCCAGGCATTACACACTATTCATATTGCTTTACTTTCCAGAATAGTAAGACACTATTGCTGAAAACAGTAAGGAGGAACTAGCCTGAAAGCCTATTCCCTACTGGGTAGCTTTCATAGTGCTGGGAGGTGATATATATATGCTACCAGTGCAGAAAAGTAATTATCAATTTTACCCAGCCTTGAACCATGCAAGCAAACACTGGATGTAGGCTGGTGCAAGAAGGCACAAATGTTATGAAGTAACAAAATACTTTCTGATTAGAGTTAAGGCCTGCCCCACAAAAATAAAACCCATACTCAACATAGCTGTCATAGTCAACAGAGAACAAACTATTATTATCCTGTCAAATGCACATAGTATTAAATGGATTATAATGACTTATTGCTATACCCATTCTCAACACTCATAAAAGAGGTTTCTTTTTGCAGTAGATAACATGGATACCCACAAGTTGTCAGCATGTAGGAAAGAGATTGAGGAGCCCCTAGGCCTAAATAGGTTATTATAGTAATACCCCTAGGCTCAGGTATTATAGTAAGATAGGGGGCCAGATGTCAGAAAGAGTCTAAAAGCTAAACATGCTGGATGACTACAACAGAACCGTGTTTTCCAGACAAAACAACACAGCAGTTACAATAGCATGCACCACTTGGTCCTGCAGATGCTCAAGCGAGACAAATACCTGCACGGCAAGGGAGGGTGAACAGGAAGTCCCACCTTGGTGGAGGGGCTACTAGCCACTACTCACTGCTAGAAGTGGAAGTTAGTTCTCTTTACTGGTGTGAAACCTGGTAAACTTAAACTGACCATGGTTCCAGGGAATAGAGTCACGTGCAAAAGTATCTGGGCAGCACAAAATTGGCATTTAAAACAGATAGAGGGAAACAGACATGGGAGGAGCTTGAAGAAGGTAAATATTTCAAAATACAATGCATGAAATTATCAAAAAAATTAATAAAACACTATTTAAAAACAAATAAATTAAAATTTAGACAATCTCCGGTTTCCTACCCCTAAGAATTCCTAGTGCTGAAGTGACAGAATGTGCTTTAATGCTCTAGATCAAAATTTATCAGCAATTAGCAACTTCATCTTTACAACTTTTATAGCTACGTGATTGTTCTGTGGGGTTTTTGTTACAGAGCACATATGATTTCCTTACACATGTATAAATAAAACCAGAAGTACAAAGTACAAATAGTGGTATTCACAAGTAATATCCAAAAAGGATGCTTCCTTAAGTTAAAAAAAAATCAGTTTTTATGTTGAGGCTTAATAAAATGCTCCTGGGGGAGGGAAGCCAATGAGCGCACACTGTGTCTGATCAGCAGGGCAGCAGTGACTGACTGTGACCAAACTGTGTGCCGCAAAACACCAGTGACTGTGCTCCCCAGGTGAGAACAAACCACACAGTCAGGGAAACAATTGTGCCTTACCTTAGGCCACCTAGCTAACCCTCTGAAAAGTCCCTGGGTTCCTGCAGAAACTCACTAGACCATAGCCATACACTAGCATGCTGTGCTCACCCTCCCAGTCTGAACTGTGGGACCCAAAGCACCAGAGCCTGGGTCTCCCAGTCGAGAGGAAACACCATGATGAGGGAAACTATCAGCTCTGACCTCAGGGCAACCAGCTAATCCCCAGAAAAGTTCCTGGGTTCTAGCAGACTCTGGGTCTCTAACATCTAGCCACATGCCTGTGTGCTGCGCTCACCACCCACTGACTACCTTCTGGGTAGTAGGGTATAGAGCTCCAGCATCAGACACAGCTCCAAAGATCAACCTGTCTCCATAGTGAGACTGAGCAAACCTCTGGGCTCTATGGTTCAAGAGGGCTGAGACCAGCGAAAACATGTCTGAGCAGGTGCAACTCATTAAACTGAGTACAAGAGAGACAGTGGCAGGGGAGCTGTCTCCTCTGGTGAGAAGAGAGCCTGCCCACAGGGTCACACACCTGAGCAGAACTGTGGCAATTCCCTGAGAACCACTGCCATCCAAGAATCTGAGGAGAACTTCTTCAGGAACAACCAGCTTCCTGCTCAGGGGATATCCTGCACCACCCCAGCCCCTCCAGGACTCCAGCAGGCACAAGAAACTACAAGCCAAAGGCTAAGGCAGGCAAGCGGGTAAAGTCCAGTACAGTCAACAAAAGTGAAAGCAATATGGCGTCTCCAGAATCCAGTTATCCAAGAGCAGGCGGCCCTGGATACCCTAACACAAGTGAAACTCAAGATAATGACCTCAAATCTATGCTTATAAAGATGATAACAGAGGAAAGGAATAAAATCCCTAAAGAAATACAGGAAGATACAGTCAAACAGATTGTGGCCTTTCGAGAGAAAATAATTAAATCACTTGAAAGATATGAAAGAAACAGAGAAAAGTTCAAAGAAACAGGTGAAGGAACTGAATGAAAGGCAGGAAAATACAAACGGTGAAGGAAGTCAACAAAATGGTTCAAGATCTAAATATGGAAATGAAAACATTAAAGAACATAGAAACTGAAGAAACCCTGGAGAGGGAGAATTTAGGGAAGAACACAGGAACTACAGAGGCAAACATCTCCAACAAAATATAAGAGATGGAAGGAAGAATCTCAGGTGTAGATGATACAATGGAAGAAATAGATGCATCCGTCAAAGAAAATGTTAAATCTAAAAAGTTCCTAACACAAACCACTCATGAAATCAAGGACAACATGAAAAAGGAAACCTAAGAATGAAAGGAATAGAGGAAAAAGAAGATTCCTGCCTCCGAGGCTCAGAAAAGATTTTCAACAAAATCATAGAAGAAAGCGCCAAATTGATTTCCAGAGTGATTGTACAAGTTTGCATTCCCACCAGCAATGGAGGAGGGTTCCTCTTTCTCCACAACCTCTCCAGCATGCGTTGTCACTAGAGTTTTTGATCTTAGCTATTCTGGAGGGTGTAAGGTGA
>JAQQSO010002674.1:0-14175 GCA_028658305.1 Pachyuromys duprasi | reverse complement strand
AACTGAGCAGGGAACAGGGGTCTTGTTTGAGACGGTTTCTACAACCAAGGACCACGTGTGTATGTGGCCTGGAACCCCTGCTCAGATGGGGCCCATGATAGCTCGGTGTAGGACTGAAGACCCTAGTGAGGGAAACAGGGACTGTTTTAGTCATGAACTTGATGGCTGCCTCTTTGACCCTCCCCCATACATGCCAGGGAGTGACAGACTGGCTAGATCCCAGGGGAGGACATTGCAGCCAGCCCTGAGGAGACAGGATGAGCTGGGGTTGGATGGAAGGGGAAGAGGTCCTCCCCTGTTGGTTGACTTGGAGGGGGCGGGGAGGCAGGAGATGAGGGAGGGAGAGGTAGTATGGGAGGGAATGAAGGAGAGGGGCTATGCCTGGGATGCAAAGTACCTAACCTGTGATTGATATAAAAATAAATAAATTTATAAAAATAAATAAATAAATAAAATAATATAAAATAAAATAAAATAAAAAAATAAAATGAAGCAAAAGAAAAAAAAAAGAAGACCTACAGAGTAAACTAACCCGGGCTCATAGGGGCTCACAGAGACTGAACCACAAACCAAAGAGCGTGCATGGGCTAGACCTAGACCCCCTATATATATATATAGCTGATGTGCAGCTTGGTCATCATGTGGGTCCCTTAAGAATGGAAGCAGAGGCTGTCTGTGACAGGTGGCAGGGTGGGTTGGTACCCCTTGGGGGCCTCCCCTTCTCTAAGAAGAAAGGAAGGGAGGTGAGGGAATTTAGGCATGAGTGGTGTGAGAGCAGGCTGGTAGGAGATGAGTGAAGAGGATGGCATCAGGCTGTAAAGTGATTAAATAACTTAAAATTATATATTATATTATTTAATATATTCTTTTATATGCAATTTTACATTCCATATATTAAATGATTCCTAATGTTATTCTGCTTACTCATATGTCAGTGTCTTGTCCAGTCATCATCAGAGAGGCTTCCTCTGACAGCAGGTGAGATCAGATGCAGAGACCCACAGCCAGACATCATGGAATCTAGGTGGAGGACTCCATCAGTTCCCGTCCCTCAAAGCTATGGAAATCCCACGGAAGTGGGAGAAAAAGATTTAGGAGTCAGAGGGAATAGGTGGACACCAGGAGAACATGGCCCACTGAATCAGTTGAACAGAGCTCATATGGGCTCAAAAGGATGGAAGCAGTAAGCACAGGGCCTGCATGGGTCTGCACCAGGTCCTCTCTCTAAATGTTATGGCTGCTAGCTTGGTGGTTTTGTGGACTCCCAACAGTAGGATCAGGTTGGTCTGTGACTCTTTTGCTTGCTCCTGTGACTTTTTTCTCCTATTTGGTTGCATTGTCCACCTTTGATATGAGGGCTTTTGCCTTGTCTTATTGTATCTTATTTTGTCTTATTTGGCTGTTGTCTCTTGGAGGCCTGCTCTTTTCTGAAGGGAAACAGAGGAGGTAGATCTGGGGGAGAAAAGAAGTGGAGGGGGTAGCTGGAAATAGTGGAGAAAGGAGAAACTATATTCAGGATGTATTATAGGAAGGAAGAATCTATTTTTAATAATAATAACAAAAGAAATGTGTAGGGCTACCCAACAGGTGCATGATCAGTAGAATGAGCAGAATATATTGACAAAGAAATAACTGAATTGAAGTCCCTTTTCTTGGCAGATGTGAAAGATGACAGGAAGTGAAGATGACACTTTCTGGTTAGAGATCAGTGTTCAGTGTTATGGCTGAATTTGGTAGAAATAAAAAATGTTTCTTCTCAAAGTATAAACAAAGAAGGTAGAAAATAATTATCTACTTACCAATTTCCTATTCTTTGGATAAATCTAAATAGTATATAAAATTATACAAAGTTCAGAGAATGAATTTTATAGTCATTGACAAAGGTCTATAAGGTACCAGTTCCCTCAACTGGGGAAGAAGAGATGGTTTTGGCAAATATGTTGTAGGAAAACTTCAAAATGTTTCTACTAGGGAAGAATCTCTTCAGGGTGCAGAAAGTTACACTGTTGGTTAAGTGCGCATGGCATTTTCCCTTCCTAGCATTCATTGCAGCTTTGCATCATGATTTATGTGATTACTTGCTTACCACACGTGTCCCACAATAAAAAGGCTCTATAGAAACAAGGATGTTAAAAACCTTTCTAATGTCTGAAACCCTAGAACTACCAAAGCCTTGAAAAGTACAAGAATCACAGAATAAGCACTTTTTAGTATAATTGGGTGCAATGAAACTATTGTCAGGATAACTTTCTAATTCCCCCTGTTTTCTTCAAATCTACCTTCTAGAAAGACAATTCTCAAGACATAAATTCCTATTTTTAAAGTTAGCATCACTACTCTCTAATAAGTAGCTAAAATAAAAGCCAGACTAAGCAGTACTATGTTTTGCAAGCTGGAGAGATGGCTTAGTGGTTAAAAAACTCATATTGTTCTTACAGAGGACCCGGGCTCTGTTCCCAGCACCTATGTCAGGTGGCTCACAACTGCCTGTAACTCTATCACCAAAAGGATCCAATACCATAGATACCTGTTCTCATGTACAGAGATTTCACACAGACACACAATTCATGCATATAATTAAAATAAGCTTTAAAATTTTATAGCACTATGCTTGTTCTTGTGCCCATGGATAACAGCTGTGTGCATTTATTATGCATCTGTTGCCAATAAAATGGCTTTAAATGTATAATGTATTTTTGTCTGTTTTATCATTATAATTATTATTATTTTCATTTTATTTTATATTAATCACAGGTTATGTACTTTGTATCCCAGCCGTATCCCCCTCCCCCATTCCCTCCCTATCCCTTCCATCCCTCCTCATCTCCTCCCTGCCCCTTTCCAAGTCCACTCATAGGGGAGGACCTCTTCCCCTTCCTTCTAACTCTAGCTTATCAGGTACCTTCAGGAATGGCTGCAATGTCCTCTTCTGTGGCCTACAAGGCTGCTCCTCCCTCGGGGAGCAAGGAGGTCAAAGAGCCAGCCATTGTGTTCATGTCCGAAATAGTCCCTGTTCCCCTTACTAGGGTACCCACTTGGATATTGAGCTACCATTTGCTACATTCAGGCAGGGGTTCTAGGTTATATCCATACATGGTCCTTGGTTGGAGAAACAGTCTTATAAAAGACCTCTGTGCCCTGCTATATTTGGTCCTTGCGGAGCTCCTGTCCTCTCCAGGTCATACTAACTCCCCCTTCTTTCATATGATTCCCTGCACTCTGCCAAACGGTTGGTTATGTGTCTTAATATTTGCTTTGATACACTGCTAGATAGAGTCTTTCTGAGGCCCTCTGTGGTAGGCTCTTGTCCTGCTACTTGTTTTCTCCTACATCCAATGTCCATCCCATTTATCTTTCTTACCCCAGGTCCTCTTTCTTGTTTATCTTCTTTAGGTGTATAGATTTCAATATGTTTATCCTAATTTTATAGGTCTATATAAGTGAGTATATACCATGTGTTTCTTTCTGCTTTTGGGATACCTCACTCAGGATGATCGTTTCCAGCGCCCACCATTTGCCTGCAAATTTCATGATTTCCTCATTTTTAATTGCTGAGTAGTATTCCATTGTGTAAAAGTACCACAATTCTGTATAATGTATTTTAAGCATTATCACATAACCATTTTACGTAATGAGCAGCAGAAGGTCTAGAAATCTTAGAAACTGACAGGGCTAATATATGAGCCAGGGTCTTTTTAATTTCAAGCTGGAGGCATTCCCAGGTTGGTTGGATACATCATTTCTTAGAATGGATTGGTCTCTAGATTCTTCTCCCTCTGATTTAACCACAGAGACGTTTGGTGAGTTCTATTTCATCTCTGGCCTCAACAGTTTTCAAATATGATTTCTAGCCATATAGTAATTGTCTCCAAATCCTATTATACAACCAAACAATTTGGAGAAACCAAGAAGTTGAATCCGGTGGGGTTTTATGTGACCTTGCCTACTGCACAATTCTTTCTCAAGGACAAGATAGATGATGCATGCATTGACTATAGGTCTCATACCTCCATTTCTGAAAGAGATGCTTTATTTTAACTCTCAATCTTTAAAGGCTGCTTTGTAGAGTCATGGCAAACACTCCTGGGCTTGTTTTCTTTCCAGAGTAGAATGGTGGCCTGCGCTTTTAAAGCCGTGATCTCTCTGAGTTCCCTCATCCTTTCGTTATACAGCACAGTAAGAGCTGAACATTTTTTGTATTTAATTTTCCAATGGCAATGACAGTCTAGACAACTAAGATGAAACATGCCTTTGAATTACTAGGTGGTTCCACAGGAGGTAGAGACATATTATGTTTTGATGCAGACATACTCTTTAAAAGCAAGATGCAGCAATCTCATTTTTTTAAGCACCTGGTGAGATGGCAGAATAGAATTGTAACTTTTAAGACATTATAATTAAAAGTAAAGGCTGTAGACATAGGACTTATTTTTTTTTTCTAGCATAAGCTTTTCTCTGCTTTTCCAGCTTCTGAGACTCATGGGGTTGAATTCCCGGAGCTCTGTCAATAATGTGCCTCACTAGCAGATTTGAAGCACCCTCTCAGCTGTAACAGAGCCATGTTAGCATAACATTTGCACAAGCTTCCAAGGGATCAGAAGAAGTAGAGAGGTTTTATATTAGCATTTTGAAGATTGTGATTAAGGTTTTGTTAAATGAAAAAAGTTGAGAATACTTACCTGTGAGCCACTTGAAGTCTGATTCTTTCTCAACTATTTCAAACTCAGAAAACAGCTACAAAACACATTCCTCTACCACCAACATAAAAGAAGAATGTGTATTATCTACCAGACTTCAGGTTTGTAGTCTTATGTAGGACCAATCTATGCATTCAAAAAGATAGATTACATGTAGTATGCATTATGTGATGACTTATCTTAGTTGTCAATGTGATAATACTAAGAAAAGCCTGGGCGTGGTTAGTGAAAAGATTCACCTCTAGGTGTCTGTGATGGCACCAGAGACAATTAGATACTAATGGATATTTTCTATTTAATTGATCAATCTCTTCATAGATTTATAATGTAGTTATGATTGGGGGAAGGGATGTTGGTAAAAGGTAAAAGGTGGTGCCTATTGGAGGAAAGAGGTCACTAGGTCCTGGTTTCTTCCTGTACCTTCCATTCACTTCTTTCTGTCCATGATAAAATAGCCTTTTTCTGTCAAACATTCATTTTGTTTTGATGATCTGCCTCACAACAGGCCCAGAACCACAGAGCCAATTTACAATAGACTAGGCTCTCTGAAATGTGAGCCAAATATTTACCCCCAGCCCCTTAAGAGGTTTTAGGTACTCCTTTACAGGAACAGTAAAAGTAATTGTCTTAGTTACTAGTCTATTTCTGTAAAAAGACACCATGACCAAGGTAACTTATAAAACAAAACATTTAATTGGGGGCTTGTCCATGATCATCAAGGAGGGAAGCAGACAGATATGGCATTGGAGCAGTGGCTGAGAGGTTTATGCCCTGCTCTGTATGTAGGCAAGCAGAGAGAGAAAGAAAGACTGGCTCTGACATGAGCCTTTGAAACCTCAAAGCCAACACCCAGTGACATCCCTCTTCCACAAGGCCACAACTCTTCCAACAAGACCTGAAGTGGAAGTTTTGGGTTTCTTTGAAGACTGACTTTTGTCCTGTGATGTTTTGCTGTGAGCTCCCACATTCATGGGTTGTGACTTTGACCAGCTGAGAACATCGGTGGGTAGACTCTGAGGAGAGGACATATATAGAAGTCCACGTGCAGTGAGACATCGCTTTTTGGATCAACATCACTGTACGATATTTGTGTTTCGACACTTGACTTCGTACAGAGAAACATTCCAGAGAGCTTCTCCAGACAATCCAACTGAGTCTTGTGGCTTTTGTTGACTTCATATTGCTGCTTTGTGTTGGCCTTTGGACTGGAGTACTGATATCTTGAAGACTGAATCTTGTAATCCCCTAAAGACCAATCAACCCTAATCAGCAAGAAGTACATAAAGGGGAACTACAGTCCTTCTCCCTACTAATCTCCTACGTAAGGCTTGAGGGGGGCAGGGTGTTAAAGGTGCTTAAGAACCCTAAAAAAAGTAAGCTTGGTGAAAAACATCTAAGCCTACAAAGGCCATACCTCTTCCAATAAGGCCTCAATTCCTAATCCTTCCCAAACAATTTCACTAGCTGGCAATTTCCAAAGTTGGAAGCCTGGGACATACTTGGAAATGCCTAACCTTTGTCTCTACAGTGCTCTACTCAGAGTTCTCAAAGGACCCAGTTGTGCCTACATATTTAGTGACTACTCTCAGTACATATACATAATCATTGTATAGATGCCTGAATAATTACATAAACATACATATATACGTACATACATACAGTTAGGACTTTCTCAATTTATATGTAATTCTCTCATCAAAGAAACTAGAGCATAGGCTCTAGCAGGTACTGCATTGCAGAATTGTGAGCTGTCCAAGTCACAGCCTTGAGGGGGATAGGGAGGTGGGGATGATTTTGGAGAAGTTTAAAGAGGGCATTTGGGAGAAGTTAATATAATATATTATATTATATTACATTATATTATATATTATTTCTCCTCCTATATATGTTTAAATAAAAGAAACTGCTTCAATTACTGTATTCTTTAACCAGGAAAGAATTTATGTCTGAAGACTCAGTTTTAACGGTGAGAAATCTTCCTGAGTTCTCTAAGTCATGCACAATTCACATCTAATTTTTCTTCAATATTTTGAATTAAAATCTTTTGTTCTACTGCCAATGACTTAGTCGTTAATTTTTGAAGGAATTATAAAACAGCCTTCTTTAACTATATTGCTTCTGAAACAACCATTTCAACGCAAAAATGACAATGGTTTCATGACTGAGAATTTTTCAATGTTTATTATCTTATATATAAAAATATATATAATATATATTCCGTATATATTATATATATGGGTGTTTGCCTGCATATATACCTGTATAAGACATGCATGTCTGGAACCATCCAGGGCTAGAAGAACTAAAGACTTTATAGGTAGCCAAATTTGTTTGAATTATCTACCTTAACTTAATGATTAAATTTAAATTCTCTCTTTGTTCTGTTTAGGTATAGCCTACATCACTAACTTTCAACTCAGAAAAAGACTCCCAAGGATATGGCCCAAAGCACAACTCACAAGCAGAAGCCTATGTTATAACAAAAGCACTTGAGTTTCATAATTTATACAAGTAGATACTAAGTAAGTGGAATACTGGTGGATAAGGCTTAGGAGTTTGGATAAGGGTTTTAATCTTCTGAGATTGGCTTCATAAGCACAGATGCTATATTTATTACTGCTACTGGAGGAATTAAAGTGACATGGATTCAAACATAGATCTTAACAGCGTCCACTGTGAGGAAATTGGAGATGGCCAACCTCCACCAGTTTAAAATATAGAGGAATAATTTCAAGGCTTAGGAGACAGAAATCTGTGTCAATTAAGAAACATTCACTCATGTTGGGAGGGCTCCACAGAGCAAGCCTTTCATTAGTACTTTGATAAATAAATACTTAAAAGTTTCAAGATTCTGTCTGGTACAGACCATATTTACAGTAAGAATTGCAGCCAGACAATTGGGAGCTCCAAATGCAGCAGAGAATTAAGGATGTGTATCAGCACAATAGGGACAGTGATAGCTTTCCACCTGTCAAAGGCAGGGTGGGTGAAATTAGTCTAGCGGCCAACAGAACCGAAATAAAGTCTTAATCACAAAATAGCTCCATGGCACTCACCACTTAATCATAGGTACTGGAATGGAAATCAGGAAAAAGATTATTAATTTTTTTAATTTTTAACTTTTTTCTTCACAATTTATTCATTATGTATCTCTATTGAAGCCCCCTCCCTCAACTCCCCCCAGTCCCACCTTCCCTCCTTCTTTCCCTTATCCCCTTCCCCTAGTCCATTGAAAGATGGAGTTCTCCACTATTGCCATCTTCCCATAGCATAAGTCTCATCAGGACTGCCTGAATCCTCTTCTTCTGTGGCCTGGCAAGACTGCATCACCAGGGGCGCATGGTCACAGAGCAGTCAACTGAGTTCCCGATAGAGGCAGCCCCTGCTCCTCTCACTCAGAGATCCACATGGAGACTGAGCTGACAATTGGTCACATCTCAGCAGGGAGTCTAGGTCCTCTCCATGCATGGTCCTCCGTTGGTGCTTCAGTCTTTGCAGGACTCCCTGAACTCAGAACTTTTAGTTTTGTTGGTCTCACTGTGGGGCTCTTATCCTTTCCATGTCCCTCTAATCCCACCCCTCTCTTCCTCCACAAGACTCCCTGAACTCTGCCCAAAGATTGGTCCTGAGTCTCATCATCTACTTCAATCCCCTATTGGGTAAATCCTTTCTGAGGACCCTCTATAGCAGGCTCCCATCCTATTTCCTCTCTTCCATTGCTTCTGGTGTCTATCCTGTTTGCTATTTTGAATGAGATTTAAGTACCCTCCCTTGGGTCCTCCTTGTGTTTAGCTTTTTTAGGTCTGTAGATGGCCATCCTATCTTATATAGCTAATATCCACTTATAAGTGAGTATATACCAAGCCTGTTTTTCTATCTCTGGGTTACCTCACGCAGGATGAGCTCTTCTAGTTCCATCCATTTGCCTACAAATTTCATGATTTCCTTGATTTTAGTTGCTGAGTAATATTCCATTGTGTAGATGTACCACAATTTCTGTATCTATTCCTCCACTGAGGGACATCTAGGTTGTTTCCAGATTCTAGCTATTACAAATAAAGCTGCTATAAATGTAGTTGAGCAAGTGTCCTTATTGAATGATGAGGCATCTTTTGGGTATATTCACAGGAGTGGTAGAGCTGGATTTTGAGGTAGTAGTATTCCTAATTTTCTGAGAAAGTGCCAGATTGATTCAAAAGTGGTTGTACAAGTTTGTGCTCCTATCAGCAATGCAGGAGGGTTCTCCTTTTCCCACATCCTCTCCAGCATGTGTTGTCACTTGAGTTTTGAGCTACATATCCAGAAAGCCCTGGATCAGGTAAACAAAATCCTAATTTTAATTATGGAGCAAAATTAAGACCCTGTTAAAATTATAAGACTTGAGTCAGTTTACAAGTCCAAATGTCTTGAATGAAGGGGAGCCTCGGTTTCCTAGTAAAATGTATGGCGGTACATAAATGAAAATGCACACTCTCTTCTAGCATTCTTCATAGAAGCCTACAGCTGTTTAGTAGGGTAAGTGTGCATTTCAGGAAAGAGAATAATAAGAACTTTGAGACTACTGGATATTGATTATGAATCAAAATGTCACTGTGGTCCTCCCATCAGGATAACCATTTATGGAAATGATCAGTAGAGTCTTAGCTCAGATCCAAGCTCCCAAAGACTCCTTAAACTTATCCTGTGATTAGATTACAAGTTTCAAAATATGTAATTAGAATAGACATACTTAGCAGCTGGCAGATTCTCTACATTGGTGTTCTGACCTGCCAAGTGAAGATTATTAGTGGAAAATGCCAAACGGAAGTCATGCAGCTGTCTCTACCTAGAAAAATAGTAAATCAAAGAAACAAGATCATATCCACAGAAGGACCGAAGGGATTAGTGCCACCATGAAAGACCTGAATGATACAGGAGTGGCTATTTTTATCACATCAACACTTAACTCTCCTGTTTGTTCTGTTCCGAAACCAGAGGAATTTCACAAAATCGGATTATCATAAATTTAGACAAGCAATGCCTCTAATTTCAGTTGTTGTATCAAGTATTGAAGGTCTGTCTACAAAATTCTATTTGCTTGAGTGCCTTCGATGCGTTACAGCAACTTATTCTGGTGACAGTCCTTTGAGACTAATAATATTAAAATTCTCACATTTTTAAATGTGGGCACTGAAGTTCAGCAAATTTGAGCAATTCCATCCCAGGTTTCCCAATAGTAAGTGAAGAAGCTAAGGTTAAACCCGGGCTAGGCTGTATGCCTGTGATCTTAACTTTGACTCTGCACTGCCCTGTTCCTCTCACTAAATACAACTGGTTATAGTACAATGTATTTTTATTTGAAAAACAGTGTCTTTATTTCATGTACAGCATTATAATACAAAGTGTAATATAGCAAGGCTGTCTTGTTTTACTCTGTACTCCATAATTAATAATATGCTGTTATTATACTTAGTATGTGTTCATAAAATATGACTTATAAATGAAATGCAGAGACCACAATTGTTAGCATATATAACTTTGCACAGTAGCTAAAATACCTGATAGCTAATATTGTCCTCACTTATAAGGCTGTTTTGAGCTCTATTTTGCCAACTGAAATTGAGGCTTTGCCTTGATCCAGGCTAACCAACAATTTTCTAAGACCTTCATTACACTTTCTACGCTGGGAGAACTTTAGATACAATTTTTTTATAACAAGAGAAAGATTTTCATGCCCTTACTATTATTCATTTAGTTACCCAATTAAAGATACCAGATCTAAACATATGGGTGGCATTCACACCCATCTCAACAAATACAGATTGGAAAGGACCAATTAAAACTACTTTCTCCTAGGCACTAGCAAGCTTTTGCTCAGGAGGATTTAAAATTTCTCAGGGGATAAGAAAAGAAAATGAAAGCATAAAAAAAATTCCTTTCTGCTCTCTAGCAGAAATTCAAAGGGGGAAAAAATCCCCTTCTTATACTGATCTTCTTCCCCAGATCCTTCTTGATTTTGTATAATGAACTTAAGGGTCCCTTCCAGTTTTGCTTTTTTAATGCCCTAGGAAGTTTAGGGAAATTAAGTAAAGCCTGAAATAAAAATGACATATAAGGAAGAATTAAAATAGATACTGAAAATAATCAGCTGTGTGCCTCACCATCCCCTTCTTTATCTGGTTCCCTCCTTCCTCTGACTGATGTTTCTCCACAGCATGCTTCCTGCTCATGTTTTCCTCTAGCCAACAGTGCCTTTCTTTCCTTCCACATTCACCCTTCTTAGTCCAAATCAAATTCCACATTCTTTGCTAAGCTCTTTCATGCCCATCCCTCCCAAGGCAGAGTCCATTACTTCTGACTGACTTTATGGTGAGGCTCTATATGCTGCTTTAGTGCCTTTGTGGATTTTATAATTAATTACTTGTATTTATGTTCTTTGGTATTCTAAAGCTTCATCTGCCCTCTGTAAAAAGAGCCTTCCCCATACACAGGCCTAGAAACCTATGTAAGCCTATGGATTTTTGTTCCAGCTTTCCCTGACTGACAAGAATCAATAGGTAAAGCAACAGCTACCAACACCAAGGTTCTCAAAGAACATTTGATTACATCTGAAGACAGTTTTGGTTGTTATAACTGAGGTGATGCTACTGTTAAGTACACTGCAGGGCATAAAGCAACTTCCACAGCAAATAATTGCCTCATCCCAATGTCAATGGAGCCAAGGTTGAGCAAGCTTGGTCAGGAGTAAACATTTGCTCATGGGCCCTTCAAATAATCACAGCTGGTGTGAGGACCCGCTACAGTCAATTTCCTGAGCAACTGATACCACACGTCATGAAGTGCATACAGCAGCAGCCAGGAGTCACTTATAAGCTAAAGCTCATTTGAGCAGTCAAGCAACCGCTTTAATCATTTAAAGATTTTGTTTTGAGATCCAGAAGAACCAACTTAAACCTCAGAAGGTGAATTCACTGGCTCACAGTACCAACAGCCCAATTCCTTCATGATCATTCCACCTATCCCATCCCTGTGATTTTGATGAAATCCACTATCTGGTAGATTCTAATCTGGCACACAGTGTGGGGACTTGGTCCTTCTCCTTTACACAAGCTCACTGAAGAGGTAGCTGCACTCCTCTTTCAGAGCTCTGTATCCCTAAGAGAATTAGAAGATGATGTTCTGCTAGGAAAGAAAAATCTTATTGCATTTCCACAGAAATTATTTGCAAATATTTCTCTCCTTTTGTTAGTTGTTGACTCGGTTTCTTTTTTATATAGGTAAGCTATTTCTCTACGTGTGTGTGTCTGTCTGTGTGTCTCTGTGTGTGTTGTGTTTGTATGCTCACCTATGTATGATCCTGTGTGTGTAAGCACACTTGCATGGAGGTCAGAGGTCATTGATGTCAAATGTCTTCATCCATGTTTCTTGCTAAGATAGGGTTCTCTCACTAAACCTGGAACTTGAAAATTTGTCCAGTCTAGCTAGTCAGTCTGCCCAAGGAATCCTGTCTGTTTCCCTCCCAAGAGCTGAGGTTAAGGCAGGCTGCTATGCCTGCTGGTTTTTATGTGAGTTCTGAAATTTGAACCCTGGTCCTCATGCTTGCACAGAAACACTTTATACACTGAACCATCTTCTGAGACCCCTGTTTATTGACTTTCTTTATTTGACATGCAAAGTTCCTTTTGAAATGAGGTCTAATTTATCTTGTTTTAAAAAATTGCTTCTGTTTGTGTTTGATAGAAAAAGACATTGCCTAACCTAAGATTATGAAGATTTACTTTTATGTTTCCTTTTGGGAAGTTTACTAACTTTTACATCTATGTTCCAGATCTCTTTTGAAATCATTTGAAGTAGGAGGTCTAACTTCATCCTTTACATATGGATAGCCAGTTATCCTGACATTGTTGAGCAGATAATTTATTCCATGTTATATTTTCTATTACATTATTGCCAAAAACCATTTTCCTACTAAGCTGGCTAAAGCTGGCCTTTCAATTCTCATCTCAAGTTAGTGTTTATCATGTCCATCATCCGCTTGAATGATATGTGGCTTTTGCAGTACATTTTAGTATGGAAAAAAGGAGTCCTATCATTGTATTTGTACCGAATATCTCTGCTCTGCTGCTGGAAACCCAAGCCAGAGTACAATTCTAAGGGTACCAACACATCATGTGCCCACCAGAAAGATAAAATTATTGACAAAAAGCCAAAAAGGACTTTAATCAACCAATATAACCATAGTATGAAAACGGAGCTCATACATCTCAGCCTATCTTTAAGGGAACCAGCGGGAACTCACATTTAAGGATGAGTTCCCAGATAAGAAAAAGCTGGAAGAAAACAACAGAAAACATGTATAGCTTATCAATTTTTTCCTTTTTTTTCTTTCTTTTTCCATATGTTACATGCCAACCACAGTTTCCTCTCCCTCCACTCTTCCCAGACCCCCCACCACCATCTTCCTTCTCCCACTCCTCCAGATCTATTCCTCTTCCATTTCCATTCAAAGAAGAGCAGGCCTCCTGTGGGTATTAACTAAATGTGGCAGAACAAGTCACTAGGAGAAAACCCTCATACAAAGACTGACAAGGCAACTCAGTAGGAGGAAAGGGGTCTTTAGAGCAGGCAAAAGAGTCAAAGGCACCTCCCACTCCCACTTTTAGGAGTCCCACAAGAATGCCAAGCTACACTGCTGTAACATAAGCTGTGGCATGGCTGATCATTACCTTAGGCCTAGGCAGGCAATGAGAAGAAAATCCTTTTTGCATGGGTGGTAGGAATCACATTCTTATCAAAAGATGTTTATCCATCAGACCTATTGTGGTAGCCCAAGGAAACCACAGAAAGAATGACTCAGAGAAAAAGTGACAGATACAAAATGAAGGCAGATTCCACGTTTGTCAGTCTGAGTGGAGGGTCACTGGTTTTAGCAAAAACAGCCACTAAGTCCTTGTGACAGGCCCCCCCCCCCTTTTTCCATCAGTGGTGACTGTGTACTATCCATCAGTCATTTTTGTCTCAGGACAACTAAATATAATACTCATGTAAATTAGGCTGTTTGTCAATATCAAGTGTATTTGGAGATTGAGGAAAGATTGTTTTCTTAGCACTGATTAAAAATTTACAGAGCCGGCCTAAGAAGTAGGGGCGGGGGGAAGTTTAGGAGTTGAGGAAAGAAGATTAAAGAGCGCGAGGAGATAAATGAATGGAGTATTTGAATTGTCCTTTGAGACACTGAAGGCTGAAGAGTACCTGATAAATTACAAGTCTGTTTGTGCTACATAGCTGCACAGAACTGGAGATCCAAGATGGCTGCCACGAGAGAACACTGTGTCTGAGGAGTAGGAGAGCAGAAACAACGCAGCGACCAGGAGACTGAACTCTGGGGCCTAAAACGCCAGCATTGTGAGTGCCAGGTGAGCGGAACTCCTACGGTGAGAAAATCAAGTGGGAAAACCCTAGGGACACCCAGTTATTACCTGGAGAAATTTCCCTGTGA
>JAQQSO010002673.1:0-14176 GCA_028658305.1 Pachyuromys duprasi | reverse complement strand
ACAATAATACACTCTGAAGACTAAATGTTTGGTCTGGTCTTGGGGGATCCACACTGTCAAAGTATACCATCATACATTGCTCTGCAGCTTGGCTTACCCTCATTTCAATTCTCATGAATATCCAGAGAGAGATTCAACAGAACATAATATACATTACACAGAATTAGATACTATGAAAGCAATGATCAAGGGACAAGAAAGAGTATTGAGTAGTAAAGCATATAATTGCTAAATAAATATTTCCACAGAAACATGGGTAGATAGAACTAAAACTATGCCAGGACATAAAACAAACAAAAAAGATATATAGGAAATTGAGGGTAAAGATAAGTACATAGCAGATAAATCAAGGTAGCTCAAATTTCTGACTAAAACTCATAGGAGGAAAGTCCCACAGACCTTTGAAAGGGCCTGCAAAAGCTGATGAAGATGAATGAGATTCGTCCTTTCATGTATTCAGCCACCAAAAGTATAACAGAAAGGTCAGGAAGATAAACACAGACCATCCCCAACCAAACAAGAAACAGACTAACATGGATGCTTCCTGTCACCCACAACAGAAGCTAATGAGTTGAACAAGACCTTTAGAATTCTGAAAGAAAAATTAAAATTTTATCCACATGTAAAATTTATATTTGATCAAGCTTTCTTTAATTGGCCACACTGTTAGTAAGAAGGTCAGTGTTAGTTTTAAGATATGCTTTTGAAAGTGTAACATAAAGACTCATACAGATATGTAAGATGCAGGAATGGTACTGCACAGGATCTAGGAAGAGAAACCCAAACCTGATAGTTTTTTTTTTTTTTTGGAGATTTTAACATTCGCATCATAGATCAGAAATCTTTCATAAAGCAATTTGAAGCTTCTATAGGACTTTGATCATCCATATTAGAACTTCATAATTGAAAATACAGTCAAGTATTACGTTTAATATAAAGTGAGGCTGTTTTAACTGCCTCATTAATTTGGAGTTCAAAAATACCTGTCTTTAGCCAGACGCAGTGGCACACACCTGTAATCCCAGCACTGTGGAAACAGAGGCAGGCGGATCCATATGAGTTCAAGGCCAGCCTGGTCTACAAAGCTAATCTAGTACAGCCAAAGCTACACAGAGAAATCCTGTCTTGAAAACAACAAAACAAAACAAAACAAACCTCTCTTTACAGTACCTGCTAGTAATTTGCTGATGATGTTCACAATTTAGTAAATTACAAGGATGTATCACAACACAGTTCAGCATTACAGTAATTGCATTTGCATGAAACCAGTTTGCTAATGCAAATGCTATATGTGTGTCAATATACATCCCATAGCCCCAAGCACAATCTCTTGCTCTTCTTTATCTTATTTTATTTATTTATTTATATTTTTATAATTAATTCATTATATATGCAGATTGAAGCCCCGTCCTTCAACTCCTCCCAGTTCCACCCTCCCTCCCTCTTCTTCCCTATCCCCTCCCCCTAGTATACTGAAAGGGGAGTTCTCCATCTCTGCCATCTGCCCATAGCTTATCAAGTCTCATCAGGACTACCTGGATCCTCTTACTCTGTGGGCTAGCAAGGCCACATCACCAGGGGCAAATAATCAAAGAGCAGGCAATTAAGTTCATGAGGTAGTCCCTGCTCCCCTTACTCGGGACCCGCATGGAGAATAAGCTACCAGTGGCCAAATCTGAGCAGGCATCTAGGTCCTCTCCATGCATAATACTTGGTTGGTGCATCAGTCTCTGCAGGAACCCCTGGGCTCTGTTTAATTTTTTTAGCCTTGTTGGCCTCCTTGTGGGGCTCATATCCCTTCCATGTCCTTTTATCCCTCCTCCCCCTTCTTCCATAAGACTCTGCACTCTGCCCATAGTTTGGCTATGAGTCTCAGCATCTGCTTAGATCCCCTGTTAGGTGGACCCTTTCAGAGGACCCTCTAAAGTAGGCTTCCATCCTGGTCCCTCTCTTCCACTGCTTCTGGTGTCTAACCTGTTTGCTGTTCTGAATGAGATTTAAGCATCCTCCCTAGGGTCCACCTTGTTATTAATCTTCTTTAGGTCTGTAGCTTTTAGTATGGCTATCCTCTATTATCCACTTAAAATTAGTGTATACCATGTGTGTCTTTCTGTTTCTGGGTTACCTCATGCAAGATGATCTTTTCTAGTTTCTTCCATTTGCCTGAAATTTTCATGATTTCCTTGTTTTTAAGAGCTGTGTAGTATTCCATTGTGTAGATGTACCACAATTTCTGTATCCATTCCTTTGTTGAAGGACATCTAGGTTGTTTCCAGATACTCTTAAGTAGCTTGCCAATTAAACTGGTTCTTTATACAGAATAGCTTAACAGGACCAGTTTTCATTGTATTTGTTTACTGTATTTCAAAAATGAAGTTTTATATTGCATTTAGTTTGCTACATGCTCACAAAGTTAAGAGACTATATAATTTTTATAAAATTGGTAAAATATACCCTATGAATATGTCCTTGCAAAATTCAGGATATTTTGAAGGATATCATAAAGGTAAACTTCATCAGCTAATGTTTTCCTTTGGGACATGAAAAGAAGACCCAAGGCATGTCCAATTTACAACTCTGAAATGGTGACTGCTCTAATGAACAGATTTATTTATTTGCAAGTATAGAATTTAGATGGGGGAGAAAGTTTTAAAAGCTGTTATATGTTTCTTTCCTGCCCTTTACCCTTCACCCTTCAATGGCTTGTGACTCACAAAAGTGTAATTTCAGAAAAAGCAACTACATATTTAGTAAGCACCTACTACTATATATTATGAAGCTAAAGGAAATTTGTTTGTTGTTGTTCCTTTGCTTGGTTTGGTTTGGTTTTTGGTTTGTCAATACAGGGTTTCTCTGTGTAGTTTTGGCTGCCCTGGACTCAGTTTATAAACCAGGCTGGCCTTGAACTTACAGAGTTCTGCCTGCATCAGCTTCCCTGAGTTCTGGGATTACAGGTGTGCACCACTGTACCCGGCAAAAATTATATGTCAAGGCATATACACAGACATATAAAATTGTATCTGAGAGTTGAAAGACAGCAAATGTCTAACATTCCACTCAATTCAGAGAATAGAGTTAAATCATTACTGAGAATAAGTATGTTTAAATAAAAGCTCAAAAGTGTAGAGTATTTAAAGTGTACCAGGCACTTAACATGCTGTATTCCATTTAATCACCCCATCCTTACTTTTAAGCTTATTTGTACTTGAAGGGGGGCCCTAGAAGTGGGCAATTTAAGTAGTTTTAAAATGGCTGTTTAGGTAGTTCATACTGGATCAGGAGTCTGATCATAATTTAATACCCACACTTTTACTTAAAGTACTTTGCCTTCTTGAGAGCCTCACAGGACAGACAAACAGAAGGATATATATAGGCATATGAAATGTGGGAGTATGGTGATAGTTTTCTGAAACACACCAGGAATTGTAGAGTGACAGCATTTTTTAAAAGGTATGGATATATGCAGGCATATGAGTAGTCCATTGTTTCCAGTTGAAGATCAGGGTGAGAGATGGAAGTGAGAATGATGTTATAGAAAGCATGGGACTGCATATGAATCCCTTAGCTGTGCACAAAGCCCTGACGCTTAAGTCCAGTAGCATGGAGATGTATTAGATTTGCAGAGTATGTAATACAAATTGCCCTTAGGCAGCAGTGACTTCCCTAGACAGAATTGGGAGGGAAAATCACCATATAGCAAAATCCAGCGGTCCTGAACTGAAGAAATTGCTATGAAACAGATGAGAATGGTGAATCAAAGGGAGTTGTTGGATGAAGGAAAGAAAAGAGAATCTCATGGTCAAATGGTGACTTCAAATATGAGACATGTTATTTGTAACCAGACCTGATAGGCTAGTGTCAGATAGTAGGGGAGGAGGACCTCCCCTATCAGTGAACTAGAAGAGGGACATAGGAGGAGAAAAGGGAAGGAGGGTGGGATCCATAGGAGATGAAGGAGGGGGCTATATCCAGGATACAAAGTGAATAAATTGTGATAAATAATAAATTAAAAAATATGAGACATGGCAGAGGTAATTTTCCTAGGAAGACAGACATTTAGAACAGCATACAAATGAAGTACTGTTGATACTCAGAACACTCAAGTAAATATGTTTTGATTTGGCTACTAGAAATGCCATTCTAGGGCTAGACAAATGGATCCATGGTTAAGAGCACATGCTACCCTTGAAGAGGACCCAAGTTTGATTCCCAGCACCTGTATGACATCTCACATTCATCTATAATACTGGCTCCAGGGGATCTGATACCCTCTTCTGGTCTCCAAGTACACCTGTACTCACATGTACATAACCCCCCACACACACTAAAAATAATAATCTTTTTAAAAAGAAATGCTATTTTAGTGTGGGCCAGAATGTTAGGGGTGTTTTGTTTTATGAGTTAAGCAACTTTCAAAGGAATTTTTAGGTTCTTACTTGAAAATATACATGTACTAATAGATTTTGACAGATTTCAAGCATCTGATGGACTCTTTGACGTCTCTCCATGGACTGCCTGTGTCTGGGTTAAACATTCTTGAGACAGACTGGGAGTGGTGGAAGCACACATTTGTAATCACAATTCATAGGAGGCGAGGCAGGAAGATCACCAGCTCTAGACGAGCCTGATCTACAGAATAAGACACTATCTCAGATGAACAAACAAAAATATCTGGAAACACAAATATTTAAAGACGTATTAGTCGGTGAATTTACTAGAAAACAGTACGTGAAAAGAAAAGGAAGAACAGCAGGGTCACAAGTTTAGAGAGCTGAAAAGCTAAGTGTCAGGAAACAGAGATGGTGACTCCTTGGTTGGGACTCATCTCCTTAGAGACCAAACTCTCAGCCAGCAAGGCTGCAGTCAGCTCTGCTGTCAGGAAGATGACTTCCGAAGAGCTGTAGGCTTGATGGGTAGACGTCTGTTCATATTCTGTTCGTATTGTTCATAATGTTTCTACACAGAGCCATGTGAAAAGGTGCCAGATTTTAAACTGAAGAATCGGTAGAGACAAACAAGAGATAATGAGGAATGTTAACAGTTTGCTGTCAAAATATATAGTGTCTAATTCTTTATAGTAATCTCTGATCCAAGGAAAAGATCAGCAACTAATGGTTACCTGCTATACTAAATGAAATTTTAGAGTTAGGTACTATTGTGCAGTTTTTGCAAATAGATTTTGTTTATAAATGAGTTTCTCTTTTTTAAAATTTATTTCATTTTTATTTAATTAATTAATTGATTTATTCACATTACATCCCAATTGTAGTCCCCCCCTTCCTGGTCCCAACTCCTTTTCTTCTTCCTCCCTTTCCTATTCCTCAGAAAAAGGGAGCCCCACAGTCACCCACCCTCCCTAGCTCACTAAGTCCATGAGCACTGAGCTCGTCCTCTTCCACTGTGTCCTCCCACCAGGGGCAGAATGATCAGAAAGCAACAGGGTCCATGTCAGAGACAGCCCCAGCTACATCTGTGTAGGAGGCCTAGGTCCAGTCTATGCATTGTCCTTGGTTAGTGCTTCAGTCTCAGGAAGATCCTCTAGGTCCTGGTTAGTTGGTTCTGATGGTTTTCTTGTTGAGCTCCTGACATCTCCAGGTCCTTCTATCTTTCCTCCCACTTTTCCACAAGACTCCCTATACTTTGCCCAATGTTTGGCTGTGAGTCTCAGCATCTGTTTCCATACACTGCTGGATGGAGCCTCTCAGAGCATAGCTATGCTAGGCTCCTATCTTGTTCCCTCTCTTCAGCCACTTCTCTGTCTATTCTGTTTTCTCTTCTGAGGGAGATTTAAGCATCCTGCCTTGGGTCCTCCTTGTTACCTCCTTGTCCTTTAGGTCTGTGAATTATAGTGTGTCTATCCTGTACTAAATGTCTAAAATTCTCTTATAAGTAATATATACCATGTGTCTGTAAAGTATTTTAGACATTTCTGTATCTGTTCTACAACTTTTCAATGAGTTTTAAATTTAAAAATCACAAAAGGTTATTGAAATTGAGAGGATATTGAGAAAGGTAGAAATACTGAAGTATAAATGAGCATATCATAGAATTTTCACCATAGAACTAGGTTGAATTATATTCACCAATATTTTATAATTTTAAAAGGAAAAACTTACTTAAGTCTTCCCCCAGATTTTTCTTTGTAGCGGAAATATTTTAGTATAAAATACATTTAATACTTTTATATTTAAGATAATTTTACAGTGTAAACTATTTTTAAAATAGTAATATTCAAGAGGTTAAAATATTTAAAATTTCTTTTACTAAAGTCAGAATAGATATGGTAATCTGACTTTGTATAAGAAAAAAAACAAACAAACAAGACTCTGAGGATGTAAATATGTTTCACAGTAAGCCAGGTATGGTAGCACATGCCTATAATTCTAGCACTTGGGAGACTGAGACATTGCAATTTTGAGATCAGCCTGGGCTACAGTGGGTGTAAACTAGAAGTCATCCTAGATTGTATGTGTTACCTTGCTTAAAAATAAGCAAATTCAAACGTTTGTATTTTCATTTTAACAGACAATCTCATTTATTTCCTCTGTTCTGTCTGTTGGAACTTTAAATACTAAGATGAGCAAGTAATCTTGCTCATCTAGAATTATCTTAATTTTTTTTCTCGAGTTCTCTGATAAAACAAAATAAATTATCAAATAAAGCATGGTGTGTTTCCATAATTTCATTCTTATTAAATTTGACAAATTATGACTGATTTTGAGGTATTTTAAATTTTATTTTCCCCTCATTTTCATCCTTACAAACTTGTTTCCTATGAAAATAATCAGAACACTCTCCCATATGAGGAATATGGAACCTAACCTTTAGCCCAGGGCTTCTCAGAATGAGTTTCTTAGTGTCTTTGGGCTTTGCCAAGCCATCACGTATTCTAGAATGTATCTAGAATGCATTTGTGTTAAATAATTATATAATTTTTATATTTTGGATGGGAAAGTGTGAATTAAATCGAAAGCTGGTCTTTCCTGAATCCATCCTGTTCAGTGGAGTATGGCACCATTTTATTATACAGGTCTCACTAGTTGAACAAGCAGTCAGTTGTCATGGCTGTCTGCTTCCTGGTAGTTTACACCCCAGAAGCTGAAATCTGAGAACAGCACTTGAAGGAAAACAAAGAGCTTTACAGTATTTTTTTTTTCTTTTCAGGAAAACACACAGAAGCTAATTTTAGCTTCTTGATCAAATTGACCCAGCCTTTAACCCTGGCAAACGTTACCACAACACACTTCTAATAGACAATAGTTTGCATACCAGCATCACACTGGAAACAGATGTGCATATAGAACTGGCCTCTTTTTTCCCTTTAAGACTGAGCTTGCCACTGCAATGAAGTCTGAAAGAAAAGCTATCTTTCCTAATTGGGGAACAAACCACGGCATTCTTTCAAATTTCAGACTACAGCTTTCAAAATTTCTTAAGGAAAAAAAATGTATTATGTCATACTTATGTTTTGACAGAATTTTGAAGTTCCATTTGCTAGAGAAACATCTCTATCTTCAGCATGATTTTTAAAAGGAAAGAAAGAACAAAATTGTTCACAGCCAGGCTGTCTGTGAGTGACGGTTACACAGTTTATACACTAAGGCATTTGGAGTGTGGACAATCACTTCTTTTACTTTTTCACTGAGTCTCCTATAGTTTATATATACCAGGATTTTGTTACCAAAGAAACACCAGTCTCCTCCTCACTCTTGTCCTTCTTGGCCTGCTAGGACTTGATGCCTGAAGCCAGCAGCAGTGGATCTGTCAGAGCACAGGGCTTGCTGGTGCTAAAACTGGCTTCATAGCTCTAAGGGAGCTGGAGTGGGGATGAGGGATTATTCATAGTTTAGGTGCTTCTTGAGCCTCTGGGAAGACCTGCTGTCTTCTGACATGCTAGGGAGTTTTTTCAGTTTTGCCAGGGGATGAGAAACAAATGATTCTTGTTCCTCCAGCAATGAAAAGGAATGATTCCATCTTGTTTACTATAATAAATATTTTTCTCAAGATAGCCTTGCTCTCAGAGATAGCAATAATAGGGTATAATACATGTATTCATATATAGTCTACAAATGTAAGTCATACTAGGTAGCTTCTTATAAACACTTTCCACAAGTATTTTTTATTTTGTGTTAAATTCCTATATGAAGTATACCAGCTCTGCAACTTTCCTGTGTTGCACAAATTAAAGGCAGATGACTCTGAGCTTATACCTCATTTACACCCAAGGGTACAGAAACACTGAGGAATTATGCACAGCCCTCCGTCCTCATAGGGGGGTAAGCAGACATACCTTTAGCTGAAGGCTCATGTTGATGAAATCGTGACTTAGGAGAATTCATGTTTCAGAGTTTCAGAACATTGTGTAAACTGTGTTGTTTATCAGATTTTTAGAAACTAAATGAATTAATTCTTCAGTGGGCACAAATGAGTTGCCAACCTGTAAACATCCCTTTGTCTTTAAAACATCAAGAACATTGCTTATCCCTGTAGATGAATTGTTTACCTTATATTTAAAATAGATTTAGGAGTCTTAGTTAGAATTACAGTACAATTGTATGAAATTTCTTATATGTGAAGTTGTACAAAGTAAATAAATCTTGGGATTCTGCAACAATCAATAATTACATATTGTATATATTAGGACATGTAAGCAATCATTGATGAGATTCATGTAAAAATTTTACTTCTTATAGCTGCAAATTAATGTCTAATAGCTCCCTTTGAACTTTTTGAAGGGAATTTAAACTTTTTTTTTTTTTTTTTAGAATTTTTGTTTTACTGCCAAGGGGTAAAATTCTCACTGAATTTTGATTGTGAAATCCAGTGCATTTTGTGTGCATGTTTTTATCACCAAAGCATTCTTTATCCATGTTTTTCTTTTCCTAATAAAGTTTGTCTTTTCTTTCAGTAACACATAGCAGATAACTACCCTACATACTTTCCCCATTTACAATTTCTGCTAAATATATTTTGAGACTTAAGTTTCTTTTCATTAATTCTGATTCAGAGACAAAGCTTATGTACTTTAATCATTAAGAAATATGCACTTTCATAAAATAATGGTTTTGTGATCAAAGAGAGCTTCCATATTTGTTCCAGACAGAAGTTTTTATATGATACATGTTTATTGTTTCACAAATTACCAAAATAAATATTCAATTTTACAGTATTAATTTCTGCTTAGCATAAAGCATCCTAATCTAAATTTACCATCCTTTCTTTCCTCTAATGTTTTCATTATCGCAATGGAGTCATGATATTATTATTCCGACTGTATTCACTTCTTATAGTCTGTCTCTATGGGAAGCCTAGTCCCAAGTACAGATATGTAAATGGGCATGAAGGAATGTTCTTTAACAGGAAACCTCTTCTACATTACCATCCTGATATGGCAAGTTATAACCAGAGACTTTCCACAAATACTGTCTAAAGCATTGAATAGATTCAGCTTAAGGTTATGCAAAGAATAACTACTAGTAGTTGCAGTGTAGAATACTGGGTCTTTCCTGTGCGAAGGCTGCATCTCTTAGTAGCTCTATAAAATACATGGTTTGATTTCTAGTTTGAGGCATGGAAGGACAAAGTGACTCACATAAGGCCATGTAAGTAATAAATGGCTGATTATGATTTAAGCCCAGGTTCTACCTAACTCCAAAATGGAAAAAACAAAAAGAACATGCTTCCTATTTGATGTCACATGTGTATATGTGTGTGTTTGCATTATTTGTACTTGTATTAGTGTTTTTACTACAAATAGCATTTCTTTTCTCATTTTTGTAAAAGAAACAAAAAAGTCTTACTTTGAGAAAAACTGACTTTTGAGTCATTCAAGCAATCTTTCATTGATACTCTAATTTTTTAAATGTTTGTCTTGGCAAACATTTTAATAGATCTACTTAAGTTCTGTAGAAATGCACCAGATCAAAAAGATACTTTTGTATTTGGTATTAATACTTATCCCATTATTTCTCCCATGGGTAGGTAGACATTCACATGCATTCAGATGACATTCTTACCCTATTTAGTCTCTGTAGATTTCAGTTGATCTGTGATGATGAGCTGTATTTTTAAGGCTAACATTGCATTTCTGAAAAGAAGTGCATTCAATTTTGTTTTTTTGTTTTCAGAGCCCTAGCATTTGCAGTTTCCTTTTTAAAAACAAAAGAAAGAAACAAACAGAGCCATCTATCTATTATACTCTCCTGTACCAGGCAGGCTTTCTGTTTTTCTAGCCAACAATACTTGTCTCATCTTCCTGATATGCAGTTACCTTGACACTGTGGGAGAAGCAGGATGGACTAACTCCCCTCAGACACAAGGTACCTCTACCCTGGCAACATTAGGAACTGTTTGACCTCACAAGGACAGAAGTAATTAAATCATTTGATCTGCTGCAGAGTAAACAGCATACTGAGCACTTGTTTGTATTTTCATATGTCTTTATGGTTAATGTTTTCAGTGATCCATGCTACAAATAAACCATAACTACTTCTGTAAGCGTGTTACAGTAGTAAAGCAAAACTGTATATTCCTAGATATTTATATCATTTCACTCAAGCCCTCAGAGTAAAACTTTAGGGGAAAGAAAAAAGATTTCCTCACAAACATTTCAGTTAGAAACTCAGTTTCATACTCTTGGCAGTCTTCTGTATAGGTTTTCTTACATGATTGTTGAATAGCATGTCATTATACGAGGGGGAAGAATAGTTCTTTTGTTGGCTGTATTACATTTTGTGGTGAAATTGGAGAAAACAAATCATTAAGGAAGTCTATTTTGGTTCAAGACATTACACAGTTATGACGAGTCTGTTTTTTAACCTTGCCAAGTTAAAAAAAAATGCAGACCCATTTGTACTAGAACAGGAAAGCATGTTCTAGATTGCAATCTGTCAGTAGCATCATGTGTTGGGGGTGGGGAACATATGAAAGTGAGTAATGGATTAAGTATACACACATATCTGCCAGTTTATATACAGTCATGCTACTTTCCTTAGATGTGGTCACTACTAATTTACTAATTACTAATTTCTAGATACTTCTTCAGAAGAAAAAAAAAGTGTTTTCTTCATGAAAACTCCTATAACCCCTGCCTCCTGGATTGTTTTCCTCTGGCACTTTCCCAAGTTTTCCCAACCCTCTATTGCTACCTCTCCTCTGAAATCATCCAATAATTCCTTATGGTCAACAGACAAAAAGAAAAACTTCCACAACTTGAAAATAAAACAAACAAACAACAACAACTAAAAAATGTTTTTAAGTTTATATTTTCAAGCAAATAGAAATAGATGAAAAGAAATACATAAAGTACAGACATCATTTAGGTGAACCCATCATTAGTTGAAACAGAGTAAGCTTATTAACTCTTAATATAGTTCTGTAACATTTGGTTAATTACAAAAGGAATATTAAAGAGTTATTCATAGTAAAATTATAAAAAAGTAGAATACATACCAAAATGGTTTATGGTATATTCTGAAGCAATAACAGCTTACTATATTGCATCTCTTGATTATGTCTGTATTTTATTTTATTTTTTATATTTTCATTTATTTATTTACTTAATCTCTTTACAGCTTGATCCCATCTTACTCTATCCTCTCCTCCCAGTACCACCCTCAAGCACCCTACCCGCCAAGGGATACCAACCCACCCTGGCACCTCAAGTCACAGCAGACCTAAGCACATCTTGCCTGGGGCCCGACAAGGCAGCAGAGCTAGAGGAAAGGGATCCAGAGGCAGGCGACAGGGTCAGACTCCTATTGTTAGGGGACCCGCATGTTAACTACTCTGAACATAGATAAGGAGCGTAGGTCCAACCAGTGCATGCTCTTTGGTTGGTGGTTCAGACTCTGTGGGTCCCATGGGCCCAAAGTTAGCTTACTTTTAAGGTCTTCTTGTGATGTCCTTGGCCTCTCCTGCTCCTTCTATCCTTCCTCCCACTCATCCACAGAACTCCTCAAGCTCAGCCTACATCTGTATTTTAGAGAAGAGTTCTGCCCCACACCACACCACAAGGTGAGGAGCCATTGGCTGTTGATGGCTACTGGGAGAAAGAGTATTTTTGCTTTAGGAGTATGACCTCGGTTAGGTTGCCCACACTCTGGTAGATAGCACTACCCCCATATCCATGCCATATAGGCAGCTGTAGTTAGCTTCCTGGGTTTAGAAATAAATTGAAAGGACTTTAAGTTGGAAGTGGGGCAGGGGAGGGGTATTGAGGTGGGGGTCCTAGAGGAGTTTTGGGAAGGGGAATTGATATGATTATAAAACATTGCATTTAGACATAAATTTCTTAATGAATAAAAAAATGGTTAAAAGAAAAGAAGAAACAAGTGCTATAATTGGATGTAAATATATCTATTGGTATTACTTTGTGGAGCCTCTGTGGTATAGTGATCATGGAGTCCTGAGATTTTTCAATGAGAAAAAATTGGAGTCTATTCCTTCGACAAGATCTAAGATAACTAAGTTCTTTCGACCCAGTTTCCTTATCTAAATCATAAAACTATTTGCCTAATATGTTACAATAATTAAAGGAGAGAGCTACTGCTGCTGGTACATGGCAGATCTCACTCAGATGTCACCCACTACTTTCCGAAGAACAGGGAAGCTCTTCTTAATACCATGTGGATATATGTATGCCTGTATGGATGGATGGAGGAGGGAGGATGGGAAGAAGGGAAGGAGAGATGGATGGATAGATGGATGGATGGGTGGATAGATGGATGGATGATTACTTTTTCTCTCACTCCCCTTCCTTCCGAGTCATCCTACCAGATCATGGTCAAGAACACAAACCCCAGCCAGTTACTCAGTTCTCTTAGGTATATTATGAGGGACATTATCACCTTCCTTTCTTCCTCCCTTCTTTCATGTCTCCTTCTCTTCAGTGGTTTAACCCAGAGTTTGCACACATGTTAAGTATGTACCCTACCACAGACTCTCATCCCTAGCTTCTGAGACTCACATATTTCTTATTGCTAACAGCAAGGACAGTTAGCAAGTGTGGCTCATCAGAGTGAGAAATAGATTTTTTTTCACCCAGAGTTCTTATATCTCCTCTTTGCTCTGTGAAGTTTTGTCAACCTACATGTTCTTGTGGACAAAACTGGAAACGTAATAACAAAGCTAGAAACCAGGGTGAGGTCTTCAACAGGTCAGGGCCATCAAGATGACTAGAATCAGCACAGCCAGCTATTGTGGGACATGTCTGCACTGCCCTACTACTGGGGTTCTTTTCTATCTAGAATTTAAAAGGGAGTTTAAAAAGGGAGTTGGTAGGCTTATTCTATGTGAATAGAAATCAGTTTACGGCAGGGAGATCCAAGATGGCTGCCACTAGAGGACACTGTGTCTGAGGAGTAGGACAGCAGAAACAACGCAGCAACCAGGAGACTGAACTCTGGGACCTAAAATGCCAGCACCCGTGATTGCCAGGTGAGCAGAACTCCCACGGTGAGAAAATCAAGTGGGAAAACCCTAGGAACACTCAGTTGTTCCCCAGAAAAACCTCCTGGTGACCAGCAGTGCACAGCTCTGATCTAAACGAGCAGCCACAGCTGTGAGCGCCCGCACCCGCCATTATAGACTGGATCACACAGTCTCGCGGGCAGTCTGAGAAGGAACCGGGTACCGTTTTCACCGAACTTCACCCTACGAGCGCACACTGCACCCGGGTTCTGCTTCAACCCACGGGTGTGCAGAGGGCACGAACCAATCGCTGAAACCACCCCAGTCTGAGAAAGGCTGGGGACCATTTTGACCAGTTTGCACTCTGCGGGCGTGAGCCACAAGCTTCCGCCAGCAAAACCTCAGTCCCTGTGCCAGTCGGCAGGCAAGTCTGGGAGGGACCTGAGTTCTGCTTCAGCCCACGGGTGCGCGGTGGGCGTGCACGGATCGCAGGAGCCACCCCAGACTGACAAAGTCCGGGGACCATCTTGACCAGACCGCACACTAAGGGCCAAAACCTCAGTCCCTGTGTGTGTCCACAGGACAGACAGAGAAGGGCTCGGGCACCATTTCAGACAGGCCTGCATTCAGTGGAGGCTCACCAATCCAAACCCATTGTGTGTGCCCCAAATATCATCTCAGACCGTGGTGCACAGCCCCTGGCCCAGAAGGGGGAGCCAAATCTCCATTCCAGGGGAGAGCCCTTAGCAACAAACCCAGGGCTGAG
>JAQQSO010002672.1:0-14177 GCA_028658305.1 Pachyuromys duprasi | reverse complement strand
ATCAGATCTCATCAGGATTGGCTACATTGTTGAGATCCTCTTGACAAAGTAAGTAAAATTGGGAGTTTGTAATCTAAACACCACTGAGATTATAATATTTTCTTTGAGATAGTATCATGGGACACAGGATATATACTAAATATCTATTGTTTTATGAATACTAAAAGGCACAATTTTAGCCCTATGTATCTTGTGCTCACCTCCACAAATATAGGTGATTCACCTCTTGTGTTCACCACTGAATGTAATGCATGAAACCTATTATAATTTCAAATCTGAGGTTTCTATATGAAGTCAGTTGCTGTTGTATTTTGAAGAAATGCATTTACCATTTCAAACTTCTTTATTGTGTCTTGGAAATTTTCTGTGCAGCATCAATACAAATTAACATTTCCCTAAGTAGGCATCTGCTTTGTTATCTTAACTGGTCTCTAGCATAATCTAATCCCTTTAAAGATGCACACAAGTGACTAGTGTTCACTTTGCCATTCTATGCAATGCTGGCAATCATCTAGAAAGTGCTTATTACTGCAGACAGCCATTACACGCAGGCTCATTCTCACATAAAACCTTTTCCATCTTTTCAGCCATGCTTTCTGATTATAACTGTTCCTCTTGGTAATGCTACCTAGTTATTGCCTACTATTCATCACTGGCTCATTCCATGACCTGTCATGAGTTATGGAGCTTTAAGGTCTAGAGACATGACATTTTGCATTGATGCTATAGACCTCTAATTTTGTTTCTACTTTAGGAAGTTTCTTTGAAAGCCCTCTTTTATCCATCCTTACACTCCAGTCTTTGACATCACTGGGGATTACATCAATGTTTGAAATGCTAAACCAGAGCACTCACTGGGCTTTTGCAATAATGTACAGAGTGCAATTTTGCAATTATAAATAAAATTCTAAAGTGTAAAAACGATGAAATTTCACAGCGCTAAACCACAGCCTTGGAGGAGAGAATGCCATAGATTACAGGAGGCAAATGTGTCCTAAGATTAGGCCTAAGGTGAAAATGCCTCATCTGTACTTTCTTTTCAAGCTTTTGTCCTTGGGAGGAAAATGCAGCTGAAGAAAGATTCAAATGCATATCGCACTTCCTTGAAGGAAAACAGATACAAATGAAAATCAGTGGATGCAGTTTGTCCAGCAGGGCCTGGTTTTTGTCTTTGTCCTTCCCCTCTACCCGAATTTCATCAGAAGCAGAAAACAAATATTTGGTACTATATTTTACTCCATTTAGATCAGTATTTAGTTACAAATAGTACCTCTTAAATCCTATCTTCTTTCTCTTTTATAAAAGAGATACAGAATTTATTTTCCTTTTAACCCTTTATGTGTTCTGTTTCTTATCACAGAATCAGACTAAGTCTTCATATTTTTTGATTTATAAAAGAGAAAAATGTTAAGATTTCTTTTATTTACCATGTTGATCCTGCAATTTCCTTCATGCTCCAAACCACTAGGAATATTAACTGGTATGTGGTATTCCTCATTAATGAAATCTAAAAATTCTTTCATCTCTTTACATGGTGACATCTCCTTGATGTGCCTGGGTTTAAATTGGGATGGTTTCCATAACAATGACCCCCACAGGAGCATAGGCAGAGGCAGTGTTAGGAGGTGTGGCTTTGTTAGAGTAGGTGTATCCTTGTTAGAGGTATTGTGTCACTGTGCTATGGGGTCTCAGGAATCAAGCCAGATCAGTATCTCATGCTTTCTTCCCACTGCCTACAGACCCAGATGTAGAATTCTCAGCAACCTCTTCAACACCATGTCTGACTGCATGCTGCCATGCTTCCTGCGATGAAGATAATGGACTAAAACTCTGAAAGTATAAGCCGTTACCTATTAAATGTTTTTCTTTGTAAGAGTTGCCAAGGTCATGGTGTTCCTTCACAACAATAGAAATCCTAAGATATAATGGATTTTCTTTTTTGGCTACAATAGTTTAAAACAGTTTTAATTTGCTAGTTTATGTTTCAAAAGGTACTTGCTGAAAGAAATAATAAGAATGACCACCCTAATTGCAAGGTTAGTGATTCCACAAGTAAACAGCACCTACGACCATCCAAATGGAAGACTGAGGATCACAGAGCCCAATAAAAATTATAATTAGAGAGTAGGGAAATGAACTTGTTGTAGCTCTTAAAAAATCACTGTTGTCACATCTTTGTTCTCCTTTCACAGTGGTAAGTGGCCAAGTGTGTGAAGCAGTAACCCCGTAAACCAATGACTCAATTACTAGATTATGAACTTGCACAGATTTCTCAACACCCTCCAGTTGCCTAATGCATAAGATGTGTATAGCAATATACTTCAACATGAGAATGAAATAACACAGCATGTGTTTTATGCCCTGGCCATTAATTCAGGGTTGGGCTTTTGATCCCTAGAGAGATTAGTAGATTATTGTAAAATCCTAAATGTGGCTATTAATTACATGTCACATTTGTGCTTGTACTGAACACGGTAAATCATGGTCTTCTATATGGCTGTTTTTCCATAAGGGGGAAGTGGGAAAATCAGAATCAGCAGACTCACAAAGCAGAGAAAAGGCAGAAGATTAAAAAGCCACTGGGTGATTTCTCAAGGTCTTGATTCCACTTCTTTCTGATGCCCGGCAGGTTCCCAATCTTGATTTCTATAAGATACATCTGCTCACTGTCTTGTGAGGAATTCATCTCACTTTCATCCTGGTTTTATTCTGTAAGATCAGCACTTTGTTTCTGTGCTTGGAAAGCAATCAGTGCTAATCCTAGACCTCTCTCAGCATCTGCATTCTACCTTCCAATTGTCTTATCCCCTATCGTACTATTGCGTGCCATTGAATATTTGCTCACTATTGAAAATACTGAAACGAAACTGGTTAATGTCATTGTTTTACACATTCACTTCATTTTATATCTTCTGTGTTTCAGGTTATTTCTTCTTGTTGACTCTGTTGAGTTCAAACAGGAGACTTCATTCAGTAGATGACCCTGTTCCTGCCTTGAACTCCCTTGATTTCCTTGGATGAGGAAACTTTATTCAGCTGTAAGCGGAAATAAACTCTTTTCTTTCCATGTTGTTTTTGGTCTTATTTTGAAAAAAATCATAGCAACAGAAAACTAGGTAGGACAATGTGTATACGTGTGTGAATATATTTTCATCTGTCTGTGCACATACCTATGTGTATATGTGAAGGTCCAGGGATGATGGTAAAAATCATTACCCATTATATTTATATATTATTCATTAAGTCAAGGTCTCCTCATCAAAGAGCTCACAAGTACTTAATTAAATATATGAGTTGTTTATTATTTTGAATTAATTGGCACCTGCAATTTGTGTTTTTGGATGTACATATCTGCTTTGGGGAATTTATTGAATTTAATATCACATAATAATTCTGATTTCTTATTTTTCCAAAAGGGAGTACTGATTCTTTCTATTCTTTTTCATAGTCCCTGTATCCTGACATACATCTCTGCACAGAGAAAATATTTAATAAAATTTAGACATATGAATGAATACATAAGGCTTTCCTTTCATACACCACCCTTCTATCATGCTTTTTTTAAATATGTAGTATAAATTTACTGAAGGTTACTGTTAATCATGTGTTTGTTTACAGTGTGTGTCTTAAAGGAAGTGTACTTTTTAAGTTGGTATCTGGTGAAGGGACAGGAAAGTCAGCAGGTATCACTTATCAGCTGCCCACGTGGCATTCCACTGACAGTACCACGTGTGTAATCTTGATGATTGAGCAGGGCAACACAGTGAGAAAACAGGTACAAGGGTCCTTTTATAAAGCAGTAAAGAGCTAGCATATTGCCAAATTTATGGAGTGCAAATTAAGCCATTTGGCGCTGTGTTTCTTTTTTCAGGTCACCGGAAGAACCCGGAGTAGATGTGGCTGTAATTTCGAAGATAATGGCTTCATGGGCAGAAAGAGTAATCTGGTTTTCTGCAGCATCTAGATAAGGTGATCTACTTCTAGCAGTGTTCAATATTAAAGAGCAGGTTAAGTATTCTGAATTAATTGTTTTTAACTTTCATTATGGAATACTCCCTATAGATTGGTGAAACTGAGTGGCTGCTCATCATTCCCTGATTCCAAAATTTCACTGCAAAGGTGCTAAAAAGGATTGATCGGATAGATATGCTTTGTGCATGGAATGACTAACTCAGGATAATTATGCAAATGTATATGTTCCTGTAGGTTCAAGTTTCAGAGTGAGACAGGGCTGTCCCTGAGCCAGGTTGCTTACTCATCTTTTTACTTTGTAAGTTTTTGTCTTAAAAAAATAAAATAAAAAGTACACACAAAGAATTGTTGTTGCTAAGTTCTTCATGCTCTTTTACTGACATTGAGGGCTGACATGAATGTCTTTTCATTTGGGTTGATGAACACATACTTTCAAGAGTTACTCCAGAGGGAAAATTAATACTCAATCAGCATAATAGAAACTGCTGTCTTTTGAACAATGTTATAACTCCAGAAATGATTCTGTATTAGATCTAAGACAACTTTGCTCATGATTGAAGTGGTTAGTGTACCCTGCTATAAATAAAGCTTTTACAGTTTAGTTCCCAATACATTTTTAATCTTAATTTATGAGTAACATAATTAAGTGATTATATATTAATACATGAACTGCTAAAATTATTCCCAGACATACATGTTTTGCCTTGAAAACATGACAAATTATGTTCGTAATATTTTACATACTTCTTTCAGAGAAACCCATTAAGCTTGTGAGATAGCTATCTTTCAGAATTATCAACATTGCTAAACTGCCTGTATAAGCTATTTTCTACCTCCTTTCTCCTGAAGTAGAGACATTTTTCTTTTGTTTTTGACATGGTTTACATGGTAAGCTGTTTTATAGACCCAGACACAAAGTAATTAATTGAATTTCAATATTATTTTCATACATTTAGAAATGTGCAGGTTGCATGTATGTGTTTGTGTGTTGTTGAGCATTTGTTCAGCAGCAGCAGCAGCAGTCACCAAAATAAACAAAGGAAAAGAGAGACCACATTGGCATGCAAACCAACATGTCAGTTGTCAAGGCTTTTGTTTGATGGAGGAATGTCTGGATGGAATTGTCAGTACTTTCTGGAAGCTTGTGCTTGATCTCTTATTTTGTCTCAGTCTTGACATAATTTTCTACTGCTTCTGAGATGGGGACAAAAGATCAGAAAGAGGATAAATTTCAGGAAATAAGAAGATTCAGTATCTCAAGAATTGTAACACCTCTGATTTCTGGTCCTTACAGCACGGAATTGGGTACATCTTAAGATGATCAGAAATTACTAGGACAAGGACGCATCTACATGCTCCCCGAACCAGTGCATTATATGGTTATGTTCTTTGGTACCAACAGCCTACCTCTCTTTCTAGTCTTTCTGTCTTCCTCATGCATGCCTGATTTTTTAGAGTTCAGCTGGCTTTCAATTGTTGAGAAGATTCTGTTGAAGCCTATAATGTGAGGAAGGGCACAGACTGATAAGAAATTGTTTACTACCAACAAAAACTTTCAGGCACAATCCATATCTTTTTAATATCAACTCTTGAAAACACGCTTCTTTTAGCTAAAATGTTATCTGTTCTTTTACGAGATTTTACTAGTCTTTATAAAGAAATAGTATTGCACACAATTCTCAAATAAAGAGATGTATTTTGTTCTTTGTTATTAATTCCCACATGGTTTTCTTTCATTTTATCTTTGTCAGATTCTGCAGTGCTAGGTAAATTGGTGAATGAATTCAAATAGTAAACATAACCTGTAGTACTACAATAAATGAAAGAAAAGAAAAAAAAATAAATGTAAAGCCAAAGGTATACAGAAATAATATGACATCTCTAAGAGAAAAGTGTGTATAACTGTTTTGCTACCATTCCTAAACTAGTCATAAGATCTAACTGCTAGGAGAATGTTTTTCTGCCCCCTCAGATTTTGTTCTCTTTGCCCTCAGATGGAAACGAAGCTATTTCTGGTTGTTTATCTCGATGATGTAACTTGAACTTTACTCTGAAAATGCCTGATCAATTAGAAGCTTCCCTACTACATCATTCTAAAGCCTGTCACACATTTTTCCATATTTTAATGTGCTGCTCAATTTTTATTAACCCCCCTCTCAGCAAACTGTGAATGCCATTTTCATCTTCCTTAAGCTAAAACAGTAAATAATAGATCACTAAAAAGTCTTTTCCTAACTACTGTGTGAGGATAAACTCAACACATATCCTTTCCTTTGATCTAATAACTCCAGAATTTATCATTCATAGAAAACATTTTTTGTAGTTCTTTTTTTTTTAATTTCAGTTTATTTACTTTACATCCCAAGGGTGCCCTCTCTCTCCTCTCCTCCCAGTACTCTCTTCTCCTCTTTCCCTCTTTCCTTCTTCCCTTCTCTTTAAGTGGAGCCCTCCTGCTCCCCACATCAATCCTTCCAACCACAAGTCACACTAGGACTAAGGACATCCTCATCCCCCAAGGCCAGGCAATGCAGCTCTGCTGGGGGAAGTGATCCAAAGGCAGGCAACAGAGTGCCTGTTAGAAGCAGAACCCTCCATCCCCACTCTCCAGGAGACCCACAGGAAGACCAAGCAGCCCATCCTCCCCATATGTACAGGGCACCCAGGTACAGGCCATGCGAAGTCCATAGTTGATGTCTCTGTAAGCCCCTATGGGTCAGGGTAACTTGTCTCTACTGGTCTTCCTGTGAGGTTCCAGTCTCCTCCTGGTCCTCCCAACCTTCCTCCAACACTTACAGAGTACTCCCATACCTCCTCCCCAAATTTCAGCATATGTCTCTAGCCACTCCTGGCTGGAACTTCCCAGAATGCAGTCAAGTTAGGCTCTTGTCTCCATGCACAGCAGAGCATTATTAATAGTGTCGGGGCTGGATCTCTAAAGTGATGTGGGTTTCAGGATGGGCCACTCATTGGTTGGACTTTCCCTCAATCTTTGCTCTCCCTTCGTCCCTGAACTTCTTGTAGGCAGGGTAATTTTTCGATCAAAGGTTTTGTCTGTAGGTTGCTGTTCCCCACCTCCACTAGTGCGGTCTCTCTGAGGTTGTCATCTCGGTCTTCACGACAGACACCACCCCCCGCCCCGCATTAGGAGTCTCAGCTGTGTCCTCCCAGGAACCCACCCTGTCCAGGCCTCCAGCTTGACAAAGAAATTCCCCCCTCAGTTTCCCTTATTCCCAGCCCTCTCACCTCCCACCCCCATTTTCCTCACATGTGATTTCTACCCTTGTTTCCCTCCCCTTTCCATCTCCTTCCCAGTTCCCTGTCTTCATCTACTTCTGCTGTCTATTCTATTTCCACTTTTGAGTGACATCCCGGCACCATCCCTTGGCACTATGGATTATACAATGGTTTCCCAGTACTATAGGTCTAATATCTGCTTATAAGTGATTACATACTATGTGCATCTTTCTGATCTTTTCTATTTTCATTCATGTGCATGCAAATTTCATGATTTGTGTTTTGAATGTTTGTTGTGTTTTTTTTTATTTTTACAGTTTATTCATTTTATACCCCAATTGAAGCCTCCTCCCTCATCTCCTCCCAACCCCACTCTCCCTCTCTTCCTCTTTCCTCCATCCCCTTCTCCCAGAACTCCCACTGAAAGAGGGAGTTCTCTTCCTCTGCCATCTGACCCTACCATATCAAGTCTCATCAGGACTGCCTGGATCTTCTTCCTCTATGGCCTAGAAAGGCTGCATCTACAGGGGGAAGTGATTAAAGAGCAGGTAGCCAAGTTCATGACAGAGGCAGCCCTTGCTCCCCTTACTCAGGAACTCACGTGGAGACTGAGCTGTGTATGAGCTACATTTGAGCAGGGGTTTATTGTCTCTCCATGCATAGTCCTTGGTTAGTGCATCAGTCTCTGCAGGACCCCCTGAGCACTGAATTTTTAGCTTTGTTGGTCTCCTTTTGGAGATCATGTCTCCTCCAGGTCCTTCTATCCCCCAACCTTTGATTTGTTTTTAATAGCTGAGTAGTATTCCATTTTGTAAATGTACCACAATTTCTGGATCCATTCTTCAGGTTAAGACACATCTAGTTTGTTTCCAGTTTTTGGCTATTATAAAGCTGCTATGAACATAGTTGAGCCAATGTCCTTGTTGTATGGGGGAGCATCTTTTGAGTATATGCTCAGGAGTAGTATAGCTAGGTCTTGAAGTAGAACTGTTCCCAATTTTCTGAGAAAGCACCAGATTGATTTCTAGAGAGGTTGTATAAGTTTGCACTTCCACCAGCAATGGAGGAGGGTTCTCTTTTCTCCACATCCTTGCCAGTATGTGCTGTCACTTCAGTTTTTGATCTTAGCCATTCTGACGGGTGTAAGATGGAATTTAGAGTCTTTTTGATTTGCATTTCTCTAATGACTAAGGATATTGAGTATTTCTTTAAGTACTTCTCAGCCATTCAATATTCCTCTGTTGTGCATTTTTGGTTTAGCTATGTTCCCCATTTTTAATTGGATTATTTGATTTGTTGATGTTTAATTTCTTAAGTTTTTGGAAGACAAAGTAGGGGAAAGTAGAGAACTCACTGGCATAGGAGACAACTTCCTGAACATACACCAACAGCACAGGCTCTGAAATCAACAATTACTAAATGGGATCTCATGAAACTGAGAATCTTCTGTAAATCAAAGGACACTGTCAATAAAACAAAATAGCAGCCTACAGATTGGGAAAAGATCTTCACCAACCTTACATCAGACAGAGGGCTAATATCCAAAACATACAAAGAACTTTAAATTTTCTCTTCTATAAACACACATTTGGTATAAATCGTTCAAGATGCTTGTCATACATTTGCCTCCTTGACAGGCTTCAACTTTTCCAGTGATTTGACTCATTATAAAACCATAAATATTGAAAACTGTTGACATAGGCACAGGGGGGATCATCAATTTGTTCAGAGGAAGTAATCACTGTATCTTTAGAAAGTGGCTACTGTGGAGGAGGTGCAATTATTGGGTTTAGAAACATTAAGTTCCTGGATCACAAGAGCTTCATTTTCATTTGACTCTGACCAAAGCCTTTATTTCAAGTCACAGGGATCCATTCTTTCTTAGTGACTCTAGAAATAACAATATATTCTTGATAATGGTACAATGGTAGCTTACATATGACTACTTTTAATCAGGATTATTAACCAGGAGTAATTTGGGCCATGCCTTGTCCTGAAAACTTATAACATGGCATTGTATTTCCGTGGAAGCTTGCCATTATGCTATGACTCAACCATCGCATAGCCATTGCCTCTACATTAAGAATTTCTATTATACTATTATGCTTTAATAGTTACTGATTTTCAAATCCATGTTAACTGTTAACGATAAGTGGAAACTGCTTATTTATATCTTTGGTCACTCATACCAATGTCCTAGTTCACATTAAAATGAAGTTATTGTGGCTTTCAACTTTATCTTGGCCTGAAAACCAATCCCAGCCTCTCATATTTCCAATTGTTTCTTAGAATCACTGCAGGCAACAAACACACTGACTTTATTGGGACTACCCTTAAAATTGAAGTCTCTTTGTGTATTAAAAATGGAATATCATTTTGTATAGGAGTAAGGAGCTTGCACAACACAGCTCAGATGAGCAAACACCTGTAAGGCCATTTACAAAAATAATCTAGGTGCTGTCGTCAATAATTGTACTTTCCATTGTCAGTGATGTGATTAACCCTTAGGACACAACCAAAACTTTCTAAAAACAAAAACATGTTCATAGTCATTAATGTGGTATTCTCTGTTTTTGTTTGCTTGCTTGTTTTGTTTTTTTTTATCTTCTATGAATTTGCAGCAGTACTGCTCACACTTAAATTTGTCTGTGAGTGTAGTTAAGGTGAAACAAAGACTATGCACATTTCCAGTTTTACACTCTTATGAATCATGACAAAAAGACAAAGACAGTAATATATATGCACAGTAATGTATGCACAGTATTATATATGATATACAATATATACACATATACACAGTATTATATAATATATATAATTTATATATATATGGAATATCAAATGAGTTGTTACACTCATTTATTATTTACATACACAGAACAAAGTCTGTTTCCTTACTTATGACGAAGCACTGAACCCCTTTAAAAGTACCACATAGATGAAAGTCATTGTTTTTCTTGTCTATTATTTTATTAAAGTTTTAATTAGAAAATCAAATAGATAAAAAGAAATGAAAAAACAAGACCCTACTTTAACTAATTGTCTATGTAAAAACACATTGAGAAACTTATAGTGTTGAGCAAAATAAGACAAAGCTCATTAACAAAAATAAATTACCTTTTGTAGTTTATAAATACCACTTCAAAAGTCTATCTCTAGGTGAGCAAAATATAAAATGGATAGGAAAAATGAAACTGAGGTATCTATGAGAACCTAGAACATATAGACATATATTTAAGATGAAAAACATCTAGGGCAACATTAAGCAATGATTAAAGGAACATTTTCATACCTTAAGCGATTTTTTTTAAACTTTAGTCAACAACTTCTACACTTCAAATAAAAGCATAAGTTCCAAGAATTTCTGAGAAGGTTCTGAATGGCATAAGTTTGTAGAGACTGAAAACTGATACCAGATGTTTTCATACTTAAAATGAGATGAAACAGGAAAAATACGCTATGAAACATGAATAAGAAAATTAGAAAGAAATCATAAATTGTGGAGATTTTTATTTATGAGAGGTCTAACGGTAATAAATATTGAGAAAAAAAAAGAACCACCATAATAAGGCTGTGCTACATGGCTTTCAATTGGTATAAAAGTGACATTAGACGCAAGTATGCAATTTCTAAGATGCTTCCACAATTTTCTGCCTTGAGTGTTTGACCACTATAACTACTTCCGTAAGAGTGATCTGGTGGGATATAGGTGGGTTGTCACTCTCCAAAGTGGGCTAAATGACAAGAACAAAGGTACTATGTGCATGCAATCAACATCCTTAAACCAGCTGGCTTTGAATTCATCAAAAGTTATATATAACCTTATCAAGCAAATTATTTTAAAGGACAGGAAACAGCAGCAGCAGATGCTTTTCAACTGGCACAAAGCGGACATGTACCCTGTTTAGAGAAGGGGGCCCTCTGGTAACAACAGGAGGGAAGACTCTAAAGGTTGGGAATAGTATATGCTCCATTACTGGGAAGAAAGTAGGGTCCACAGCTTCAAGGAATAAAAGAAAAACTTTCCCAACAACAAACGTGGAAAAATATATCAAGCTCCATATGAGAGAACTCAGCTCAGCTCTGAACTTGATTTCAACTTGTAAGAGCCTGGACAAGACAAGGCTGTGCCTTCTCTAGATTTTACATCTACAGAAGCCGGGGAATTGATGAGAATTATTTTATTTTTTTAACCACTAAATTTATAGAAATGTGTTCCACAGCAATTGTAAATTAGTACTCATTCTTGCTTCCAATTCATACAGAAAAAATAACTACAAGTCTATTAACTTCATAAATTTTAAACTATACAGACTTTTAAATCCTTCATAATATCAAATAAGAACAACCTTTCTTTAAGATGCATAAAAACACAAACTGAAGAGAAATACAGGAAAACAAAATTGCCTAAAGGCATATTTTTGGAAAAGGACATCAAGCCAAACAACAAAGAACTTTATGTAACGAAACCAAGTGACTCACCATTTGTCAACTTCATCACCTCATTTTATTTTTATTTATTTATTTCTGAGACAAGGCCTCACTGCTGTAGACCTGGCATTATTTTTAAGCAACTTACCTGGAAGTAGTAAGGTCTGGTAAAGATAAGAGGTGATCTGCACACAGATTTACTGCAAAGCAGAGAATAATGGACTTCACCATAACACATGCAGCCTTCCCTCCAGGACTGTAGAAGATCCAAAGTCTGATTTTCAGTGTAAACTGAGGAGCTCTCACACCTCTGGAGAGACACACAACAGGCAGAGGGGAGTGTCATGTTTTGCTGTTGACATATGGGAAGTTGTATTTTCTAAAGACCCTATTTTCCATATTGTGGAAATTGTTTCCTGTATTTTCTTCAAACTAAACACAGTGCTGACAGAAAAAAAAAAGATGAGATTCATTAAAATAAGATTAGAAAGGGCACCTTCAAAATTTATGAATGCTGTTCAAACAGCCCAAGATCAAGGCAGAAAGTGAATGAAAAAAAAAAGCCACCTTTACTTTGCGGTGAAAGTGAAATTCTTAAAGCTAAGTGGGAGAAAGAAGCAACAGCGGAAACAAATTATTCAACAATGAGAAAATGTGCTGTGCATGCTGTGCTTATCCACGTCACATAATTCTCATTAACAAGGCTGCATTGCTGAAACGCTCCTTTCTGAAAAACAGGCTAAAGGGCTATGGTTTGATGGGGGTGATGTCACCATCAGCTCTCACTATAATGTTATGGTGGAGTAGCACATGACAGTGACAAAAGTGGTCCATCTTTTTCTCCCTGTCTTACCTACATATTTGCTTAAAATAACCCAAAAGTGCTTTTGGAAATATTCTACCAACTCACATTAAATTAAAATCCTACACTAATTACCTAATTCTGATTCATAGCATAAGTAGAAGCAATCCCTGCTGAGAAAAAAAAAAAGAAAGAAAAAACAGAAACACTTCTTATAAAAGTATTGCTCTGAAGTCCTCAAACTTATGATAAGTTATATATTTTTTTTAGAAATAATAGATAGAAAGTTTCACAGGGCTGTGTTTTATACCAATCCACAATATATGCTAAAGACATCTGAGTGAGAGCAAATCAATAGAAATGATATTTTGTAGACAATACCAGAGGTTCAGGAACCCATCTCTCAGTTGATTTACAATTTGAATAAAAAATATAATTAGATTACATGGAATTGCATTATACAAATATTACTTCCATATTGCAATTTCATGGATTTGAACTATGTTTTATGTATTTGTATATAATTTATCTCGCGAGCATTGAAAAGGACTAGTTTGCATTTTCTAGTGGTTGTTCAGCAATGTTTTGTTCCGCTGCAGCACAGAGATAAATGCCTATCTGTAAGGTGGGACATGATCGTCTCAGACACTGTTTGGGGTGATGTGTAGCCCATTATGTGAGCGATGGAGACCCTGAAATTCAGCTTCCCATAGAACTACTCTCAGTGGCACTATTGCTTACAGTCACAAAAGTACATTTTTTACTTTTAAAGAAGTGTATGCAAGTCCAAGAATGCATGGCTAAAACTCATTTGCCTGAAATGGATGCTGACACTAATGCGCAATGGAGACTGAGAATTTTTCTTTTTCACAGCCAAACAAACCTGTATGTCCTTAGACTTCTGGTGAGCCTTTTTTTCATAAAATTTATAATGAGTAAACCTGGATTTTTAGACAATAAAAAAAACTTGTAAGCAAGGGGTGTTGCGTGTTCCCATATACTCTTGCACTTCGTTTATACGTTATATTACCAGAGTACATTATTGTCATCTGCACATGGATAGTAACACATTATTTTTTTATATGTTATAATATTTATTCTTTTTAATAGGAGCAATGTAGTGTGATGACATTTTTCAACATGAATTATTTCATTATTAAGGGAGACAATAAATATAGCACATTATATATATAATTATGTATATATTTTACATATATATATATAATTTTAATACTGAAGCACACCATACCTACTGTTCTTTTCACGTAGAGAATTAGAAAGCTGTCTGTGGCTTAAGTAAGGACCTAGTGGGTGAAACTGCATACCATAAGATATTATCTTTCATCATTGAAGCCTAACAGAGTTTGATCAGTTGGATTTGAAACTGCTTAGAACTACTGATTCTTTTCTTGTTTCAGTTTTCCTCCTTTTATGTTCCCAGGCTCTACTACCATTTTATTTTGGAGGCAAGGTATTTATTCTATATGTTTACAAGTCCATGTAGACTACTGTTTCTCATCCTTCCTAATGTTGAGAACTTTTTTTTTAATTTATTTATTTTTATCTCAGTCACAGGTTAGGTACTTTGAATCCCAGGCGTAGCCCCCTCCCCCATTCCCTCCTACCCTCCCACTCCCTCCCTCATCTCCTTCTTCCCCGCCCCCTCCAAGTACACCAACAGGGGAGGACCTCCTTCCCTTCCATCCAACCCCAGCTTATCCTGTCTCCTCAGGGCTGG
>JAQQSO010002671.1:0-14178 GCA_028658305.1 Pachyuromys duprasi | reverse complement strand
AAAAAAAATCAGCTGTCTGTAAGTGTGTGGATTTGTTCCTGGGTCCTCAATTTGATCCATTGATCAACCTGTCTGTTTTTATGCCAATACCATGCAGTTTTTATTACTATTGCTCAGTAGTACAGCTTGAAATTGGGGCTTGTGATACCTCCAGAAGTTCTTTAATTGTATAGAAATGTTTTAGCTGTCCTGGGATTTTTATTTTCCATATTAAGTAAAGGATTACTCTTTCAATGTCTTTAAAGAATTGTGTTGGGTTTTGATGGGTATTACATTAAATCTCCAGATAGCTTTTGGTAAAAATGGCCATGTGTACTATGTTCATCCCATCCATCCATGAGCATGGGAGAGCTTTTTATCTTTTGATGTCTTCTTCAATTTCTTTCTTCAAAAACTTGAAGTTCTTGTCATACAAGTGTTTAACTTGCTTGGTTAGAGTTACACCAAGTTATTTTATATTAATTATGGTTATTGGGAAAGGTGCTGTTTGCCTAAGTCCTTTATCAGCTAGGTTATCACTTGTATAAAGAAGGACTACTGATTTTTTGAGTTAACTTTGTATCCAATCACTTTGCTGAAGGTGTTTATCAGTTGTAATAATTCTCTGCTAGAATTTTTGCCGTCACTAACATATATTATCATATCATCTGTGAATAGTGATACTTTGACTTCTTCTTTTCCAATTTGTATCCTCATGATCTCCTTTAATTGTCTTATTGCTCTTGCTAGAACTTCAAGTGCTACCTTGAATAGATACAGAGAGAGTGGGCAACCTTGTCTTGTCCCTAATTGTAAAGGAATTACTTTAAGTATTGTATTTAGGTATGTGCTTTGTATCCCTGAACTCTCCACAACTTTTCACATGAAGGAGTGTTGAAAATCCACACCTTTTATATCCCTTCTTAGAAAACAAATAAACAGTTAAAAGATAATAATAAACTCAGATAAAATTAAATCAACTGTTTAGGACAAAGCAAAAAAAAAAAAACAAGCATAAGTAAAAGAGCCAAATAAAATGTTCAATAAACAAAAATAGTCACAGAGAAACATAACTTTGTACACACATGAATTATGTAAAAACACAAAACCAAAAGCCATAATACATAAATAGCCTATAAGATTTTTTTAATGCCCTGATAAAACATTATGAGACAAAAACAAACAAACTCAGATGCCAAGGAGTTCATTTTGTGTTGGTCAATTCTGCTTTTCTGAAATGTCAATGACAAGATACTTTGGTAAAGTTTCCCTCTCTATAATGAAAAATAGCAATAATATAAAAATATCATCTGGAATTACTATCAATCTTTCTCTTTAATTCCCTCACTGCTGATATTTTACTGATTTCAAGTCAAAATGAAATCCAAATGTTCCCTCTGTCCCAGGATATTACTCTCAAAACCCTGTGCTTTGTTGGTGTTTAACTTCTTGAGTTCTTTCTATATTCTGATTATTAACTCTCTGTCAGATTTAGGGTTGGTGAAGATCTTTTTCCAGTCTGTAGGCTGTCATTTGTTCTAATGACAGGGTCCTTTGCTTTACAGAAGCTTTTCCATTTAATGAGATCCCATTTGTTTGTTTGTTTGTTTATCTATCTATGCCAGTACCAAGCGTTTTTTCCTATTGTTGTTCTATAGTACAGCTTGAGATCAGGGATGGAGTAGGTCCCGTTTATTGATTGTTTCTCTTAGATCCTGTGCTGTTGGTGTTCTGTTCAGGAAATTGTCTCCTGTGCCAAGGAGGTCAAGGCTCTTCCCAGTTTTTCTTCTAACAGATTTAATGTGTCTGGTTTTATGTTGAGGTCTTTGCAGCTATACCACCTCTAGGCATATACCCAAAAGATGCCCCACCATTCAATAAAAGGGCCTTTGCTCAACTATGTTTATAGCAGCTTTATTTGTAATAGCCAGAATCTGGAAAAAACCTAGATGTCCCTCAACCAAAGAATGGCTACAGAAATTGTGGTACGTTAACACAATGGAATACTACTTAGCAATTAAAAACAAAGAAATCAAGAAATTTCCAGGCAAATGGTAGGAATTAGAAAAGATCATTCTGAATGAGATAACCCAGAATCAGAAAGACACATATGATATATACTCACTTATAAGTGGCTATTAGCCATATAATATAGGATAAACAAACTAAAATCTATAGTCCTAAAGAAGCTAAATAACAAGGAGGATTCTAGGGAAGATACTTAACCCTCATTCAGAAGGACAAACAGGATAGACATCAGAAGTAGGAAAAGACAAGGAACAGGACAGGAGCCTTCCACAGAGGATCTCTGAAAGACTCTACCCACCAGAGTATTGAAGGAGATACTGAGACTCATAACCAAACTTTGGGCAGAGTGCCGGAATCCTTATGGAAGAAGAGGGAGATAGAAAGAACTGGAGGGGACAAGATCTCCACAAGGAGAACAACAGAGCCAAAATATCTGGGCCCAGGGGTTCCTGCAGATACCAATACTCCAACTAAGGACAATGCTTGGAGAGGACCTAGACCCCCTGTTCAAAGGAAGCCCATTGGCTGCTCAGTTTCCAAGTGCTTTCCCTAGTAATGGTACAGGAGCTGTCTCTGACATGAACTCAATGTCTGGCTCTTTGATCACCTCCTCCTGGGTGGAGCCCTGCCAGGCCTCATAGGAAGATGATGCAGCCAGCCTTGATGAGACCTGATAAGCTAGGTTCAAATAGAAGGGGAGGAGGTCCTACCCTATCAGAGGACTAGGGAAAGGGAATCACGGGAGAAGAGGAAGGGTGGGTGGGACTGGGAGGAGACAAGAGAGGGGGCTGCAGCAGGGATACAAAATGAATTAATTGAGGGGGCTGCAGCAGGGATACAAAATGAATTAATTGTAAAAAATTAAATATATAAATATAATTAAAATTTTAAAATCTTTCCAATAAATACAAAAAGACAAGACAAAACAAACAAACAGAAAACCTGAAAACCTGTGCTGTACTTTCCTAGTATAGGCTTACAGTTATGTGGACTGGTTAATATTATCACACATTTTCTGTGCCTGATGCTATAGTTTTTTCCTCTTAAAATAAGATGTTTCTATTATCCATAAATAGGTTTTTTTAATAAAGCATAATTTCATACAATATTTGTTAGTTTGAATAAAATATTCTTTAGGTTTTCTCATACTCTTGCACTTTATAAGCTAAAACATTGATTATGTGATTTTGATACACTGTCAGTTTATGTTTTCAAATAAATTAATTTATCTAGGGTGTTTCTGAAGATACATCATTATTCAAATAAAACCCTGTATTCCCGAAGATAAGTGAGACAACTATTACTTGTTGCTCCTTCATTTAAGAATCACAGCGAATCATCAACTGAATCCAAGGACCAAGCAGAGAACAGCCATTTTTAATCTGGCACTAACAGAGTCCATTTAAATCTCTTCTACCCTTAAAAAAATTTACCAGTGGATGCTGGTCCAGTTTGATAACTGGCCATGCTAGTTATTACTTGGCAATTATTCAGTGACACTGAGAATAGAACCACATTGGTTACAGAAGCTACAGCAGACCGTTAGAAAGCCAGCCTACCCTTTAGACATGGCAGTCAAGAGAAGAGAATGGCCGCTAGTCTGTACTCAGTTTCTGAGTCTCTGAGTGGCTGGTTTAACTTTTGCCATAATTAGGAGGAAAATGTATCCTGAACTTCTAAAATTATAATTTTTATGGCAATTACATCCACATTCCAGGAAAGGACATGGGGAAAGGCTAAAGCATGCTGGTGAAACTGTAGAACAGCATAAAATAGCTATGTAATGTTTTAACATCATCATGCATGGATAACGGTTTTATTTTAAAGTGTAAATCATCTTATGTTCTCCCCTTATCTTGAAGAATATTCTAGAAAATTAATAGCAACACTGACCTTGTAGAAATAGAAATTATTTCCTTTACTTTCAAAATGTGTTTTTGTTTCTTTGAGAATTTAATACCATTTATATAGCTTATATTCAGATCAACTCTCCCAAATCTGTCCAGATTGTCACTCCCCACTGCCCTTCAACCCTCAGAACTATCTAGTCTGTCTGTCTATCTACCTGTCTGTTGGTCTCTCTCCCTCTGCCCCCCCCCGCATTATATCCATATTGGGTCATTGGACTACTTTGCCCTGGGAACAAACCGTGTTTCCAAGCAGCTATCAAATGCCGATAGCACCTCATCTATGAGTTGGACTTTGTATCTATTTCTCCTACACATAATGGGATTTTGTCTGGCTTGATCTTGTATATGCTTTGTGCATGCTGTTACAATTTCTGAGTTCATATAAGTACCTTATGTGTTATGTCAAGAAAACATTGTTTCCTTGACGTCATCTACTTTCTCTGGCTTTCATATTTCCCTTTCTTCTAGGAAAATCCCTGAGTCTTGAGTGAATGAATATAACATTGCTATCCATTTACATCTGAGCACTCCAAAGTACTGTATTCTCTGTAGCAGTTGAGGACCTATGTGCTAATTGTCATCTACTGCAAGAAGAAACTTCTCTAATGAATGTTGGGAGATGCGCTAATCTGTGAGTATAGCAGTAAGTCAGCAGAAGTCATTTTAAAACATGTAACAACAACAAACAAACAACAAAATAAGAATAGCCAGGACCTATGATCTATCCAGCAACAGGTTCTTGGTCCCATTAGTGAGTAAATCACAGAAAGGAATTTGAATGCAGTCAGAAAGTGGCTGACTATCCCGACCCCCACGACTATTTTTATCTCATTATTGAACGAGAGGTTATTTGTTGCCTGACAGGTCATTATTGTAGCTTAGAGCTGATAATTTCTTTTTTCCTTCAGTAGTGTGCCTAATACTTTACATTCCCCTGAAAACTGAAAAACAAGAATAAATCTTCCATGTCAGTTTTCACTATATTTTTTCATGTTTATGACTCAAATATGTGGTAACTTCTCCTCCCAGACCACATGGTTCCTTCTCCATACTAACCCATCATGGCATCCTCCATCCTGCTCTCTTCCTCTGTCCATCTCTTTCCCATGATTCTCCTCTCCTAAAAGCCCAGGAACCTTAGCCATATCTACCCCGTTCTGACTTGCCCAGGTATAGGGCAATCAAGCAGGTTTACACAACAAGGATAGGGGTACTCAGGCAGTAACCAGATCTTGAGGTAATCCACCTCAATATACAAGCATCATACCAATCCCCAACATAACACTTTCCTAGTCCTAGCCCCAAACAAGCTCTTTCCAAGTGCCCTTACTACTTTGATAACCTCTGTGGGTGTTCACAGTATCTGAAGATTAAAATCTAACACCCACGTGTAAAATAAAACATGCATTATTTGTCTTTCTAGGTCTACATTAGATCACTCAGGATGGTTGCTTCCAGTTCCATAAATTTAACTATAAATTTCATAATTGCAGTTTTTAAATAAGTACCTGTTTTATTGTAATGACTATTGTAATAAGCAACATTAATGAGCATAATCCCTTAGTTGATGTATCAATTATCTATTGCCATAGTAATGTACCACAACAAACAGCTATAAATTCCACCATGCTCAGATGTAAGCTTTTGGCTAACTCTTGAGCAGGTAGGATAGGAAGCCTTGGATGAGGTCACCTGGGCAATTCTTCTGGCCTTCTCTAGGTTCAGACATGTGAATGTTGTCTGACACAAGATCTAGATAACCTTCACTGAGAGAATAAGGTAGTTGCTCAATTCTTAAAGTTATTTCTATCCTCCAGCAGACTCTTACAAACTTATTTCCATATGAAGGGCAAAGATGACAACAAGCTCAACTTCCCAAGCTCTTTTCAAGCCTGTTTTCTTCTCATGTGCTAATTTCTAATTAGCCATTCTTGAGTGTAGAGATATCTGTTGAGTAAGGAAAGGCTGTTGGTATAATGTTCTTGTGGAATGTCTACAATTTACCTTTGTTCATTCACATGCTGAATCTGACCCTAGATCTGACAGAGGGTTAATATCCAGAATATGAAAAAACTCAAGAAGTTAACCACTAGCAAAGAACAGCGTTTTTAGAGCAATAACCTGGGACAGAGGAAGGAAGTTCTTTGGGAACATTTGGATTAGTTTCATTATTTCTCTGTTTTCTGTCTTGATGATCTGTTCATTGATGAGAGTGTAATGTTGAAGTCTCCCACTATTCATGTGGGTGGTTTGATGTGTGATTTAAGTGTTAGTACTATTTCTTTTATGATTGTGGGTACCCTTGCATTTGGGGCATATATGTTCAGAATTGAGAACTAATCTTGGTGTGTTTCTCCTTTGATGAGTATCTCTTTTGATTAGTTTTGGTTGAAAGCCTATTGTATTAAATACTAGAATGGCTACTCCAACTTGCTTCTTGGGTCAGTTTGCTTGGAATGCCTTCTTTTCAGTTCTTTACTCTGAGGTAATGTCTGTCTTTATTCCTGAGATGTGTTTCATGTATGCAGCAGAATGACAGTTCGTGTTTTCATATCCATTCTGTTACCCTGTGTTATTTTAATTGGGGAATTGAGGCCATTGTTGTTGATAGATATTAATGACCAGTGGTTGTTAATTCCTGTTATTTTGAAGTTAGTGGTAGTAGAATGTATGTGTTCTTCCTGTTTTTTGGTTTTGCTGATGTGGGGTTATTTATTTCCTGTGTTTTCCTTGGTCTAGCTAGCATTCTTGGCTAGGTGCTGTTTAAACCTGGTTTTGTCATGGAATATCTTGTGTTCTCCATCTTTGGTGATTATAATAGATGGAGTGTAGTAGTCTGGTTTGACATCTGTGGTCCCTTAGTGTGTGTATGACATCTATACAGGCCCTCCTGGCTTTCATAGTCTCTGTTAAGATGTCAGGTGTAATTCTGATAAGTATGCCTTTGTATGTGACTTGGCCTTTTTCCCTTGCAGGTTTTCATATTCTTTCCTTGTTTTTTACATTTAATGTTTTTATTATTATATGGCGGGAGGCTTTTCTTTTCTGGTCCAATCTATTTGGTGTTCTGTAAGCTACTTGTATCTTTATTAGCATCTCTTTCTTTAGGTTGGGGAAGTTTTCTTCTATGATGTTGAAAATAGTTTCTGGGCCTTGGAGGTAGGAGTCTTCTCCTTTCTTCTGTTCCTATTATTCTTAGGTTTGGTCTTTTCATAGTGACATAGATTTCTTAGATGTTTTGTGTCAGGGACTTTTTAGTTTTAATGTTTTGTTGACTGGTGTTATTGATTACTTGATTACTTCAACCATATCTTCTACATTAGAGAATCTGTCTTCTGTCTGTTGCATTCTGTTGGTGATACTTGTATCTTCAGTTCCTGTTCTCTTCCCTATGTTTTCCATTTCCAGAATTGCCTTGGATTATGTTTTCTTTATTGCTTCTAATTCCATTTTTAGGTCTTGAATGGCTTTATTCATTTCTTTCTCCCATTTGATTGTATTTTCCTGTAATTCTTTAAAGGATTTATTTAATTCCTTAATCTGTTTTAATGTGTTTTCCTGTAATTCTTTGGGAGATTTATTTCCTCCTTTCAGGCTTCTATGATTTTCATAATCTCAGATTTAAGATCATTTTCTTGTACTTCAGGTGTGTTAGTATCTCCATGGCTTGCTGAGGTGGGTTAGGTGGTTTCAAGTAGTGACATTTGGCCCTGGTTTTTCTTGCTTGTGTGCATAAGGTGACCTCTAGACATCTGGTGTCTCTGATGATGGCAAGCCTGGTGGTCTTTGTTGTCCAGGCAGTTTAGGAAGGGGCAGAGAAGGTTCTAAACTGAATGTTGCTTGAGCCTACACAGACCTCCTTGGGTTGCCAGATATGGATCAGGCCCCGAGTACCACTCATCTCTACTGGCCTTGACCCAGGTGAGACAGGACAGTCCAGAGTCATCAGGGAAAGGGCCCTACACTGAATGTTGGTCAGGGGCCCCAAACTGGCCTCCTCAGGATGGTGGACAATGGCGGATGAGTCCTGACCACAGCTTATTCTTCTGCTAGCTATGTTTCAGGTAGGACTAATAGCTCAAGGAGATTGTGAACAGGGTTTGGTGTTACAAAGTCAGTGAGGCAGCGAATAGTCTCTGGTTTTATGGAATCGGATTTAGCCCTGTAGTCGTTTGGAGACCAAGCAGGCACTGTGCTCCAAGCCCTCAGATTTGTCTGGGTTCTACAATCTTAGACCTCCCAAATATCCATCTGGTCTTCTTGGCAAGGGGGTCAGTAGAGCTGTGGATTGGTTGGGGATGTTGACCCCAGGTCTCTAGCGGCTGCCCTTGGGGAAGCAGAAGGGATCCAGGTCTGATTGCTGGTGTGAAATACTCCTGGAACTGGGAACCTGCAAAAAGCCCAGGGCGCCATTAATCTGAAACTCTACAACACACCGAGACCTGGATTCTTCATGGGCTCCTAGACCCAGTATTCACATGCTGCCCTCAGTGAGGCAGGAGGAATCCAAGGCTTGGCTGCTGCAGTGGTCCCTAGGACTAGGGACCCCTGCAGATCCACACCCCGTGCCTTGGGATCTTGTGTGACTCCTGGGCCTCAGAGACAGTTTGGGGTGGTTGGAATTGTGGTCCCAAGCTCCTGGGATGTTCCTCCCATCAAAAAAACACCAATGTTGGTGTTTTGGAGTCAGCTATTAGGTTACTCACCATAACGGCAATCTCTGGTTATCTGCCACTCAGATACAGTGCACTCTGGCCATCTTGGGAGTCCTGTTTTATTCCTGAATTTATTTCTAAATCATTGAGTTGCACCATTAAATTATTTGCTTGTGCTATTTCTTATTCTTTAATTAGGTACTTAGGGCTATAAATTAGCCTTTTAGAACTTTTCATGTTTTCTAGAAATTTTGTTGTGTTTGCATTTTCACTTAATTATTTTTATTTCATCTTTGGCCCATTCATCATTCAGTAATGAGTTTTTATGATTTGAGCTGGGCATGTAGACTTCCTTCTATGGTTGTGTGTTGGGTTTTAGAATGTGTCTTTCCTTAGATTTGGTTAATTTGTGTAAAGAGGGCTTAGATGGGTAGAGCTGATGGATGAGCTGCTTAATTGTCCTAGGGAAAGGAAACTCCCAAACCATGAGTCTAGAGATAGGTCTATAGTTGTAGAAATGACAGTGGGTGAAAAAAGGATGAACGAGAAAAGGAGTATCTCACCAGTCAAAGTAAGCTTGTGAACAAAGCTGGTGTGAAGGCCATGGATCTGGGGGTATGGGTAAGGAGATAGCAACATGTGAACTGAAGGTTGAAAAAGACAAGAAGAGACTGACCTGGCAGAGGTTGCACAAGAATAAACCTGGTTCTTGAGCTGCTGCTCTGAAGCTAGGTTTGTGGATGTGGATCAGAAGGTAGTGAGTTGCTTTTACAGAGATAACCTCGAACCCCTGCACAGCTCTGTCTCCAAGTGGGTTCCTTAGTAATGGGACTGTCTCTGACATGAATTCAAGTAGCTGGCTCTTTGATCACCTCCCCCTAATGGGAGAGCAGCCTTACCAGGCCACAGAGGAAAACAGTGCAGCCAGTCCCAATGAGACCTGATAGGCTATGGCCAGAGGGAAGGGGATGAGGACCTCCCCTATCAGTGGACTCGGGGAGGAGAATGGGAAGCTTGTCATCAACGGCAAGCCCATCACTATCTTCCAAGAGCGAGATCCCGCTAACATCAAATGAGACGATGCTGTGGCTGAGTGTGTTGTGGAGTCTACTGGTGTCTTCACCACCATGAAGAAGGCCAGGACCCACCTGAAAGGTGGGGGACAAAAGGATTATCAAATCTGCCCCTTTTGCCTATGTTCCCATGTTTGTGATGGACCTGAATGATGAGAAATATGAAACTCACTCAAGATTGCCAGCAATGCTTCCTGCACGACCAAGTGCTTAGCCTCCCTGGCCAAGGTTAGCCATGACAATTTTGGCATCGTGGAAGGACTCATGACCACAGTCCATACCATCACTGCTACCCAGAAGACTGTGGATGGTCCTCTGGAAAGCTGTGGCATCATGGCCATGGGGCTGCCCAGAACATTATGCCTGCATCCACTGGTTCTGGAAGGCTGTAGGCAAGATCATCCCAGAGCTGAAGCTCACTGGCATGGCCTTCCATGTTCCTACTCCCAACGTGTCTGTTGTGGATCTGACATACCCACTGGGGAAACCTGCCAAGTATGATGACATCAAGAAGGTGGTGAAGCAGGCATCTGAGGGCCCACTGAAGGGCATCCTGGGCTACACTAAGTACCAGGTTGTCTCCTGAGATTTCAACAGAGACTCCCACTCTTCTACCTTTGATGCTGGGGCTGGCATTGTCTTCAATGACAACATTGTAAAGCTCATTTCCTGGTATGACAATGAATATGGCTATATCAACAGCAACAGGGTGGTAGACCCCATGGCCTACATGGCCTCCAAGGAGTAAGAAACCCTGGACCACCCACCCCAGCAAGGACAAGAGCAAGAGAGAGTCCCTCAGCTGCTTAGGAGTCCCTGACCCAACTCAGCCCCTGACACTGAATATCTCCCTCACAGTTTCCATCCCAGACCCCCAGAAGAGCAGGGCCCAGGGAGCCCTACTCTCTTGAATACCATCAATAAAGCTCACTTTATCCCCAAACCAAAACAATAAAAACAGCACAGAAGTGAAGAAACATATTATGCCAAAAACATTTTCTCAAATTTTAAAATTAAAAAATAATAGTATATTTTGTGCCTTTGGAACCCTTTCCTCCTACTTATTTGCACTTAACCTATTTGTTTATTTATATATTTATCTACCTATTTATTTATTTGCTTTACAGCCCTACTGTCATCCACTTCTTCCTCTTGGTCCCACACTCCCTTTCTCCTCCTCTTTTGCCCTCTCCCCTTCACCTCAAGAAAGGACAACCCACACCACTAACCCACCCCTGCATAAATTGCTTCAGAACTAAGCTCATTCTCTTCCCCTGAGGTCTGACTAAGCAACGCAGCTAGGGGAAAATGAACCCAAAGTAGGCAATAGATTTCAAGTCAGGGACAGCCTGGCTCTAATTGCTAGGGAACCCTCATGAAGACAGACCTGCCCATCAGTTATATATGTGTAGGAGACCTAGATCCAGTCAATGCATGCTTTTTGGTTGGTTGTTCAGTCTTTGTGAGCCCCCATGTTCAGTCTAACACCAACTAGTCTTACACCATCTTGATATGCCATAGCTGGTTGATATCCATCAACGCTTGTCCTTTTCTGAAGAGAAACAGAGGAGAAATGGATGAGGGGTTGGGGGAAAAAGAGAGTTGGACGAAAGTGACCAGAATGAGAAAAAGGAGAGAAAACAGCAGTCAGGATATAAAATAAATATTGAGTGAAAATAGCAATAATTGAAAAAATAATATATTTTGTAGATTTGGTATTGGTTTACACACAAAAGTGTTTGTACTAAGTAGTAAGTAACTAATGTCTATATCCCACCACCAAAGACTTTATTTTCTTATCATTCATACAAAGGCAACATGCACCAGAAATCATGGAGAAAAATACATACTGTAACTTATGTGTCATTACAAGTAAAATTGGAGAATATCTCCTTTTGTATCAGTATTTTGGAGAGTACCTCGAACCCCTGCTCAGAGGAAGCCCATAGGATGCTCAGTTTCAAAGTGGATTTCCTAGTAAGAGGAGCAGAAGCTGTCTCTGATATGAACTCAGTGGCCAGCTCCTTGATCAACTACCCCTATAGGTTGCAGCCTTGGTGGGTCACAGAGGAAGATGCTGCACACAGCCCTGATGAGACCTGATAGGCTAAGAAGGGGGTTCTCCTCTATCACTGGGCTAGGGAAGGGGCATGGGGGAGAAGTGGGAGGGTAGGTGGGACTGGAAGGAGAGGAGGGACTGGGCTACAGCGGGATACAAAGTGAATATGTTATAATAAAAAATTTAGTTATTAATTTAAAAATTAAAATAGACAAATAAAAAGATACGAAGAATGACTCTTAAATGACGGCCCTCTGAGTCTCCTCCAACTAACATACTCAGATTCAAGACTCTCAACTTCCTCTTCCAGATCTAACTTGGAAAATCCCCCTAACTTATCCCATCAGTCCTCTTTCTACAACCCACTAGGGCAGCCCAGGTCAAACAATCAGTGACCCAGGCTGGTCAGGTCAAGACAACTGCCAAGCAGCCAAGCTCTAGACTTCCCCAGGGTCCCACAACTCTTGCCAAATCTGATCAATCTGGCCTTCCATGAAGCTACTGTGTAGGCGTCCATGAAAACCCTCCCAATATGCAACCTTCCACAGCTCTTATCAGTACCCAGAAGTCCCATCTTCTCCTTCAGGGTCCTTTCAACTCTCACAGGCCTGCTAATCCAAGCCTTTTCCTCAGCTGACAAATCTAACCTGGATTCCACAACCAGTACACCAGCATAGTCTGACCACCACGCACTATACCTGAAAGGATTTCTAGTCTCTGGCCAACAGTCTCCCCACCAATACTCACACCCCATTGACATTCTCATGACATATGCCACATTTTCATCTAACCAGATCTACAGCCATACTCCACCCTGTCTACAATCCCAATCCCCTTGATCCATCCGACTTCATACAACACAAGGCATTTCCAACTTCAATACTCAACCTGAATGAAAGACGTTCACATGCCCAGATGTTGTTGCAAATATCACAACAATATAAAAGATCAGACCAGCCTCGTCTCTCTAAAACATACCAGTGATCAAGAAATGTTTGCCTTAACATCCAAGCAGATCAAAGACCTCAACATAAAACCAGATACTCTAAATCGGTTAGAAGAAAAAGTGGGGAAGAGCCTAGAACTCATTGGCACAGGAGACAACTTCCTGAACAGAACACCAACAGCACAGGCTCTAAGAGAAATAATCAATAACTAGGACTTCATGAAACTGAAAAGCTTCTGTAAAGCAAAAGGCACTGTTGTCAGAACAAACCTACAGCCTACATGTTGGAAAGTATCTTCACCAACCCTATATTTGACAGAGGGCTGACATCCAGAATATATAAAGAATTAAAGAAGTTAAAAAACAACAAATCAAGCAATTCAACTAAAAAAATGGGGTACGGAGCTAAACAAAGAATTCTCTGTAGAGGAATATGGAATGGCAGAGAAACACTTAAAGAGATGTTCAATGTCCTTAGCCATCAGATAGATGCAAATCAAAACAATCCTGAGATTTCACCTTACACCCATCAAAATGGCTAAGATAAAAACCTCAAATCACAACACATGCTGGAGAGGTTATAGAGAAAGGGGAACCCTCCTCCATTGCTGATAGGAATGTAAACTGGTACAACCACTTTGGAAATAATCTGGCACTTTCTCAGACAATTAGGAATAGCGCATCCTCGAGACCCAGCTATATCACTCCTAGGCATATATCCAAAAGTTGCTCAAGTATAAAATAAGGACATTTGTTTAACCATATTTGTAGCAGCTTTATTATAATAGCCAGAACCTGAAAACAACCCAGATGTCCATTAATGGAGGAATGGATACAGAAATTGTGGTATTTTAAAAACACAATGGAATACTACTCAGCAATTAAAAATGAGGAAATCATGAAATTTGCAGGCAAATGGTGGGAACTAGAAAAGATCATTTCTGAGTGAGGTATCCCAGAAGGAGAAAGACACACATGGCATATACTCACTTATTTAGACCTATAAGATATGATAAACATAATGAAATCTATACACCTAAAAAAGATAAACAAGAAAGAGGACCCTGGGTAAGATGATCAATCTTCATTTAGAAAGACAAATGGGATCGGCATTGGATGTAGGAGAAAACAAGTAACAGGACAGGGTCCTACCACAGAGGGCCTCTGAAAGACTACCTAGCAGTGTATCAAAGCAGATACTGAGAGTCATAACCAAACCTTCAGCAGAGTGCAGGGAATCATATGAAAGAACAGGGAGTTAATATGACCTGGAGAGGATAGGATCTCCACAAGGACCAAATATATCTGGGCACAGGGGTCTTATATGAGACTGTTTCCCCAACCAAGGACCATGTATGGATATAACCTAGAACCTCTGCTTGCCTGTAGCCCATGGTAGCTCAGTATCCAAGTGGGTACCCTAGTAAGGAGAAAAGGGAGTATTTCTGACATGAACTCAATGGTGGGCTCTTTGACCTCCCCACCCTGCAAGGGAGGAGCAGCCCTACTAGGCCACAGAGGAGGACTT
>JAQQSO010002670.1:0-14180 GCA_028658305.1 Pachyuromys duprasi | reverse complement strand
ATAACACTTTCTTTGGGGTTCAGTTTGATGACAGATCTTTTATTAGTACACAGATACATACTGAAAAGACAGCATGCCCCTGGCCATTTATCCCAGTCCTGTTTTACAATGTAGTTTGCCCTGAGGTTGAGACTCAGTCCTCCCGGAAAGCTCACTAAAACTGCAAGCAAACAACTCAAAACAGCTTCAAGAAGTCCCTGAAACTCACAAGGTCACTAGGTCCCCGCTCCCTTCCCTAGAGTATATAAGCAATACAGACTACTCAGAGTCAGTCTCAGCAAGCCCGGCTCCATGGAAGAACCGAGAGCCACCTGAAAAGGACGCTCTCTTCGAGCTGCCAGACTGCAGTGCGTTCCGGGTTCCCAGTGTTTGTGGCTGCCGCCCATGCTAGGGGTGGGCTTCGGTGATTTGTCTTTGAGTTATCTCTGTTCCCGTGAGTAACCCCTACCGTAAGTCTGTAAACCACCTCAATCAAACTCATTGGTTCACCAAGTTGGACTTTGATGTATCCATACTTAAGTCAATCACCAGTTCCCTATCTGGGGTAAATAGATGTTTGTCCATGTCTCCCCAGAATAGTGTATCACAAGTCCTCCTCCTGGTTCATGCTCATATCCCCTCCTTCTAGGACCCAAACTCACCTTCTGAGGACTTAAGATGATTTTATATTTTCTAATTCTTCCAGCCAGTTTGTCAGCGTTGACAAGATCTATAGAGAGAAGGAGTGCAGCCCAGCAAGGATGGGCCATTTGTTAGACAAGAAACAAAGAAGCAGAATTTCTCTCCCTTCCTGGAGACCCTTACTTCCCCCACCAAGATCTTGCTATGTAGCACAGGCTAGCCTCAAACTTGGATTCTTTCTGCCTTGGCCTCCCAAGTACAGGGATTACAAATATACATCACAGTATCCAGCAGGCCTTTTATCAAAGTGTCCTTATGGCCAAGGCCCTTCTAACTTGCCCACCTTTCCCCTGCTTAGTTCCACATAGGACCATGGCTCACTCACTGGCAATATAGCGCATATTCTTGATGCGGGGTCTGACCAAGAAGCACAATCTATGGGTGAGAAAGGGAAAGTTAGGAAAAATCATGAAGATGGTGATAGGCCCGAAGAAGAAATTAAAACAAGCAAGTCTTTAGTCATTTGCCCTTCTTGACCGAGCCTACAGGTCTCTGAGCTAGCCTGGGCCATCCACAGAATTCATTTCTCAATAGGTACAATGAGACAGTATAAGTACCTTTATTGCCCTATGGTGGATCGAGGCGTCTCTGTTCCTAAATGACTGGTGATCCAATGGGCCAAAATTATATATCTTCACAAATTTGTAATTTGTAAATTATATTTATATATAATCAATCAAGTACTAAAAATATTAAGAACTAGAATGTGTGCATGTATTTTCCTTGTATCTTGAAGTTTTTGCTCTAAGGAAAGGTATTTACTACTCAAGTTTGGGAAACATTTAAAACAAATCAAATGGCTACAAATATAGCACAATGGTAGAGTACTTGCTCAAAGTCCTGGTTTGATCAGACTGTGACTGCATGACATGTGGACAGGATAATACAAAATGCCCTGGAAATCTAGAATGCAGAAAATCGACCTGGTCTGGAAGGGAGCTTCATGGAAGAGTAGGGCTGAGCTCAAGACCAGGTGTTTTTTATAGGAGTAAAGGAAGGAAAGAATTTTAGGCAGACTGATTGGAGCGGTACAAAGGGCAAAGGCAGATTCTGGAATGTGTGTGGAAACACATGTTAACAGAAGCTTGAAAGCACATACGAAGAACAAGGCTCTATGAGCTGCATCAAGGCCTTGGAATCTATGATGCTGAACTGGACTACATCCAATAAACAATGTTAAGCTTTTTCCTTCTAACATTCATTTATTCGTGTGTGTGTGTGCGCGCGCGCGCGTGTGCATGTGTGGAGGTGAGATAACTTGTGGGAATAGGTTCTCTTCTACTATGTTGGTAAAACTCAGGCTGTCTGTTAGCCGTGATAGCAAGTATCTTTACCTGCTAAGACATCTCACAGACCCTAGACGTTCTATTTATTTATTTGTTTGTTTATCTGTTTACTATTACTGTGCATGTGTGAGTGCAGGTACACATGTCCAAGTAGAGGACAGCTCTGGGGAGTAGATTCTCTCCTTCTACCTTTCCATGGGCTCCAGAGATTGAACTCAGATCACTGGCTTACATTGCAAGCACTACGTCCGCTAAGCTATCTGAGGTTACTCCTGAAAGTAGTTGATGGTAGAATAATGATTTTTGGACAAGGAATAATTCTAGTTGTAATAACAACATGGAGTAGAGAGGAGAAAGGGCAGAGTGGGAGAAACTGCAGAAAGGCTGACTAATAATCAGATGATTTTGCAAACAACCAGGGAACTGGTCCACATCACAGGCACTGTGGCTGCAGATCTCAGGCGAGGACAAAGCAAGGCAAATAGACCTCTAGGGACCTCCTCCAGATTGGAGGCCACAGAGACCCTCCCAGACACTCACTGTTCATTGGAGCTAAGGGCTGGCTTGTTTTCCACCTTGTACAGCTTGTCTACTTCATGTTGCTACAGAGAGAATCCAACATGACAATGGTCAGAAGAGTTGGAAGAGCCCAAAGCATGACACAGACAGGGAACACTGAAAGGGTTAATTCTAGAAGTCCATCTGCTCTACTGATAACCATCCCACTAAAGGTTAATTCCTTATTGTCTACAGGAAAACCAAAAGTAAAACACAGCACAAACATGTCATCCCCTGCGTGTCTGTCCAGGTGAGCTAACTGTCTTCACCCTGTCCACGACACCACTCCTTTGGAACTGGTTATGCTCATCAAAACAAAAACTGCTCAAAGAGGGAAAAAAGGCAGGAGTTGCCCTGAGAAAACATGAGAAAGGGCTGGTACCTTTAGGATGGAGACATTTGCAATTCGATCCAAAGGACTCATGAGATCTGCCTCAATGAACAAATCTTTTTTTCCAGGAAGCTGAATGAGAGAAAGCATGGTTTGATCATCACTTCAAACAGGAATTTTTCTAGGCACTCATTTAATAAAAGCTTAGTCTTGAGTTGAAAGGGCATTAACTAAGCATCTTATTTACTGCCTGTATTCACCATGAACACTTCTTTGCATATAAAAATATTCCATTTTCCCAGCTAGGCTTCTTGTCACTCAACTGAGAGTTTGGTCACTGTTTCTCTTCTCCACTCCCTCTTCTACTCTGCCTCATAACAGTTTCTTATTTCCTAGTAAAGACAAACGCAACGAAAGTCCACCTTATATCCTGCAACCCCTTGAACTAAAAGCTAGATATCTTTTCCAGTGGCATTTTTCTTTTAGTTACAGAAACAACATGCTTAATACGGAACTTTGAAAATCAGGGCAGGGCTGGATATGTCAGTAACTCAGTGATACTGTGTTGCATGCATGAGACACCAATTTCAATTACCATCCCTAAAAAGGAAAAAGAAAGCCCCAGAGCTGGGCTCAGTGGTGCACACCTGTAATTCCAGCACTCAGGGAAGCAGAGGCAGGCCAGCCTAATCTACAAAGTGAGCCCAGGACAACCAAGGCTACTCAGAGAAACCTTGTCTCAGAAAAAGAAAGAAAGAAAGAAGGACCAGAAAGCCCCAGAGAGCACACATCCTACCCCATCCCCCATCCCCATTGCCTAATACCCACCATGGGATCCCAGCACCAACACTCTGGATGCTGCTTTGTTGACATAATGTTCTTGTGGACTGTATACCGGTTACCCTTGTTCATTCAAATGCTGATTTCTCTACCCCACTATCTGGTTTCAATGCAGACATTGCATTGTGATGTTTATTCTAAGCATCACCTGTCTCAATTTGTTTTCTGTATTGCCAATAAAACCAACCAGCCAACACTGAGCAACAGAGAGAATAGGGTGGGACCTCTTGGTCCAGAGGGGAGGGGAGAGAGAAGAGTGCGGAAACATCAGGAGAAATGAATTGGACCTAAGATATGACTAAAAAGCAAGTATAACGAGGGAAATTTGAATGGGAGGAAGCTATACTGCCTTGGAGGTTTAGGATGAATTGTTGCTCAGCATTGTGCTCTAGGCCAATTAAATAATTCCTAATCTGTGTAGTGACTTGTGTATATAGCTGGTTAAGGAATAACTACTGCTTTACTAAAATATCAATCAATATTAAATATTAATAATCACTCAACACTGCTTTTTTATTTGTACAAGAAAAGGAGGTCACAATTAGTAATAGGAAGGGGTAAGCCACTGGAAGGTTCCTTTCAACCAAGCCTTAGCATGTGGTTGAGAGCTGCTAGCAATATTTATGGGACAATCCAGCAAGGGTAAGCGTAGATTTGGAAGGCCGTGCAAGCAATTCAGTTGGATTGGCACATATGATGCACAGATGGCAGCCATTCTCAGTTGAGGACATTTGGCAATGCTGGGACACATTTTGGCTCATCTGCTACAGGGTGGAGGGCAAAACTGGCATCTAATGCATAGAGGTTCTAATGGTGCTAACCCACCCACAGAGCATAGGACAGGCCCTACAACATGGAATTGCTACACTGAGCATGTCTGCAATATCAAGAATTAATAACACTAATGCAAAAGAAATGGTGGGAAATAGGTTTGAAGCAGTTGGCTAGAATTGGGCATCAGGACTCCAAATGCCAACAGGTAGGGATTTGGACTTCCTCCTTTAAGGAAGAAAAGAAGCAGAAAGCTTTCGTATACTAAAGCACAAACCATCCAGAAATTTTTAGATGGAATGAGCAGCTGTAAAATAGGTTGATGAGAAACTGGAGGTAGGGACTCATTCAGGAAGTCAATGGAACAGACCAGGCGGCAGAACATGCAGCAGTTATGATGTGCTTTAGGGTGAGAGTAGTTGTGAACAAAACACACGAAGGCAGGCGTGAGCTGTGGTCATCGTGTGTGCCATGGTGTGTAGTGTAGAGGAAAAGACAACACTGTGGAATGGGTTCTCTTCTTCCACCTTTGTGTGGGCTCCAGGAAGGCGGCTCAGGTCAGCAGGCTTACACACAGCAAGTGCCCTCACGTAAGGAGTCATCTCGCTGCCCTACAAGAAACAGTCTTCATGCTTGAAAGCTGTCAGCAGCGTTAACTGCATATGCTGGCACGGGAGGAATAGAAGCATTAGGAGTTTTTTGTTTCTTTCTTTCTTTCTTTCTCTTTCTTTTTTTTTTTTTTCTTCTTCAAGACAGGGTTTCTCTGGGTAGCCCTGGCTGTCCTGGAACTCACTCTGTAGACCAGGCTGGCCTCGAACTCTGAGATCCGCCTGCCTCTGCCTCCCAAGAGCTGGGTTTAAAGGCGCACGCTGCCACTGCCAGGCTGTGTTGTTTTACTGCTTTCCTTTGTCTCCTGTATTTCCTATAGTGTACAGTGTTATCCTTAAAGCCTTGTACGAGGAAGTAGCCACAGGACTCAGCAGCCCAGTTAAATGTAAGGTCAAGGGTGACTTTAGTGTATCAAGCCTGAAAAGCAGTGTTCATTAACAACACATAACTCGGGGCTGAGGAAATGGCTCAGTGATGAAGTATTTGCTGTGTAAATGTGAAGACTGGAGTTCAGATCCCAGCAACCATGCAAATGTCAGTGGGAGTGCTGGGCCACTTGTAATTCCAGTACTCTGTAGGCAGAAGGATCCCTAGAGCTGGCAGACTAGCCTGTATCAGCAAGTTCTAACCGTAACTGAGAAAACCCGCCCTAATGAATAAGGTACTTAGAAAGACTACCAATGCCAACCTTGGGCCTCCCCGTACACAGGCATGTACGTATGTACCCAGACCCTCGCAAACTTGCACACATATAAAGAAAAAATCAGGAGTTAGTATGGGGAGGGAATGATTTCCCAGAGATGCCCTCTGACCTTGAGTTATCTTGTGATGCCTCTTCTGCCACAAGACTCCACTAACAGGGCTCTACCCTGACTCTCCCTCCTCTCTAGCCTTTGTTTTCCATTCCTCCCCTACTTGCTGAAACACTTTCAGTGCTTCGTTAGCATTGTGGGCTTGTGGGCATACAAGGGTGAAATAATACATGGTCCTGGGTCCCCTGAGGCTCTCCTACATTCCAAGCTGCGTCCCAGCTCTCCTACTGCCGGCCACTCCTTCCTCTTATCTTTTTCCTTTCTCTCTCCCTCCACCCCTTCTCCAGTGCTGGGACTGAAGCCAGGGTTCCAAAGGAGGGGAACTATATACCCCCAAGGAACAGCCCCAGCCCCGTCCTACTAGCACTGTTACTTAAGGTCCAGCTCAGTCAACCTCCTCCACTTAGCCTCTTCCTCTGCCTGTGCACACACGCACGCACGTGCACATGCGGGCATTCGCATGCACTTTGTGTCTACACATGTACTACAATTATATGTGTGCTTTTTTTTTTCTTTTTTTTTAGTTTTTTTTTTTTGAGATTTATTTATTTTATGTATATGAGTGTTCTATCTGCATTTACACTTGCCAGAAGTGGGAATCAGTTCACATTATAGATGGTTGTGAGCCACCATGTGGTTGCTGGGAATTGAACTCATGACCTTTGGAAGAGCAGACAGTGCTCTTAACCACTGAGCCATCTCTCCAGCCCCCATATGTGTGCTTTCTTTTGCTTTTGTTCAATCTTGACGCAACAAATACTCATTAAGCACATGCTATGTGCCAGACTCTAAGCTTGATGTTGGGTATACAGTGCAGACCAGATACTATTCCTATCCCTGAGAGCCTTCTAAGCTAGTGGGAAACACAAATAAGCAAACTACTACAATGATAGTAGCAACACTATTTTCCTAATAGTACAGATTAAAGGACCAAGTAACTTCGCTCCTTCCTCAACATTTACAACTAATCAATGTCTTTGACTTTCCCTTCACTGTAACTTATATTTATCACAAGTCATGTGTGCTGGCAAATTCCTATAATGCTAGCACTTGGCAGGCTGAGTCAGAGGCCAGCCTGGAATACATAGTAGGACCCCAAAAAATAAAAACAAAACCAAAACTACACCACTTTCTCTCGTTCCTACAGCCACCAAATTTTGTGTGCTTTTATTACTTCAATTTATTCATAATTTTCCTAACTGACCTATGTTTGGGTGTAGGTCTTCAGTTTGCTGTGCACATCTTTGTTTGGGTTTTTTGTTTGTTTGTTTGTTTGGTTTTTCAAGACAGTTTTTCTCTGTATAACCCTATCTTGGGCCTCACTACTTAGACTAGGCCTCAAACTCAGAGATCTGCCTGCCTCTGCCTGTGAATGAAGGAAGGAATGTACAGGGATTAAAGCTATGCACAACCACCCCTGGCTGTGTAACTTTCTTTTACAAGGGGTGCAACGGATGAAACTAGGATTGTGCATACCCAACTGTTTAACCACTGAACTATATTCCCAAGTCCTACAATGTAACCTCTGATAGCTCTTCGCTTTACTCATGCATATCCTTCCCTCCAGAACCCACTGCCTGAATGGAGCATGCTCTTCCTACTCCAGAGATAATTATGTTTATATTCTTCCATGTCCTGATCCCAGGTAACCCTGAGATCACCTCAGTTGCTGCTGTTGCTTATCCTGAACTTCCCAGGAAGTCTAGAATTCACTTACCACCCGGTACCCTGGGTGTCATTACTTCATAGAGCACCTACTGAAATATAACTACTGACAAACTACACTCCCATCTCCGGTGATGCCTAGTACAAATGTCTTTCTCGTATGCACGGTGGCTGGCAATTTCCATTTATTCACTGGCCAGGTTGCAAGCAGCTCTTACTACTCTTTGGTTTTTCCTGTCGAGTCCCCCATTTTGGACCTGCCACGGAAGCTCCAAGGAAAATACCAAGGGACGAAGCACACTGAGGGCCACACTGTTGACGAAGTAAAGACGCCAGGCGTGGCAGGCACTGACCTGCTCTAGCAGATAGATGAGCTGGTCTCGAGCCAGCCTCTTGAGCATAGAGAAGTCAGGAAGCTCAGGGGCGTCCAGCCGATGGGGGAAAGCCATGGGAGCCGTCACCTGGCTACCGTGTGAGTGTAGCAGGACGCCCTCTATTCTGAAAAGGCCGGACACAGCCCAGGGACAGCGCAGGCTGGTATCGCGCACGACTGGCCTCTGGGTCCCAGGACCCAAGGGGCCCTCGCTCCTCTGCCGCACTCCACGGGTGAATGACCACCTCCCGGCCAGACGGCCGCAGCCTCGAGGGACTCTCCCTGTAGACCTGCAGCCACGGGGCCCCGCCCGGGTCCTCTCTGCTTGTCAGCGGGACTCCCAGCCACATCCGCACGCTCAGCGGCGTGCCGGAAGAACCCCGCCTCCACCACCGAGAGAAGCGAGTTCCTAGACCTCCCGGAAGTCCGGTTCCCCCAGCCGCCGCTTAGAGCACTGGGAGAAGACGGCGTCCGGAAAGGGACATTTGGATACAGGAGCCGACGCGTTAAATTTTTCACAAGTTTCTTTTGTGTGAGAGAATGAACGTGTGTTTGTGCCATGTTTTTGTGCGGGTGCCTGCAGAACTAGGAGGGAGACCCTCCTGAAGCTGCGGTTCCGAGCTGCCACACCACAAGCACTCTTTGCCGCCTAAGAGCTCTCCAGCCCCATTCATGACCAGAGGGAAGTTTTCTTTTGATAAAGGGATCATGCCTTAATTGTTTATTCGTCAAACTCCAGATCCCAGGAAGGGATACATTTTAAGAATACAACAGACTCTGGTTTCGACAAGTAGGAACTGAGCCCTTTCTGTATTTTAAGTTTCGGAAAGCAAGCGAAACCGAGTCTGCAGAGCGCTGATTGCTGGAGTCTCAGCTGTCAATCTAGCCTCCCACTATGCAGCCCTTGGCTTCTTGGTGATAGTAGATGTGAGTTTGAGCAGTGTGAAGAGGAATGAATGTGTTGGACCATGAAAGTTAAGGTTTAGCAGCTGTGATCCTTGGATATCAAGAATTTTTATGTAAATGGCCCTTATGGGAAAAATGATAAACTTGTGGCACAATCATGCTACAAAACAACTTAATAAATTAAAGAGGCAAAATACCAACGTAATTGGCTGTTGATGGCTCATGTCTTTAATCCCAGCTCTTAGGAGGCAGAGGCTGGCTCTCTGAGTGGAGGCCAGACTGGTCTACAGAGTGAGTTCCACAACCACCAGGGCTACAAAGAGACAAACACTGTCTAGAAAGAACACACACACAGAGGAGAGGGAGCGAGAAGTACATCTGTATAGCGCTAATAAGTTTTGTTTTGAATGTAGTGAGTTCTGCTTGCAGGCCAGAAGAGGGCACCAGATCTCATTATACATGGTTATGAGCCGCCATGTGGTTGCTGGGAATTGAATTGAGGCAAAGCTCATTAACCTCTGAGCCATCTTTCCAGCCCTCGAGTTGTTTTAGAGACAAGGCCTCAATATGTAGGCCATGCTGTTGCAGATAGGAATTGACTGAGGAAATACATAAATGAAACAATGGGGGAAAGTAGTGAGTAGTTGAGAGTTGGGGAGGGGGTGTGTGTGTGTGAAGACAAAGGCAGTCTGGCATCTTTGCCCGTGTCTGGATGGAGACAGGAAGATCAGGAGTTTGAGGATATGTTGGGCAACATGAGATTCTGTCTCCAAGGGAGGGAGGGAAGGAGAAGGTTGAGAGAAGCTAGGGAGGAGCTCAGTGGCTATAGGGTGGAGACTAGAGTTTGAATCCCCAGCCAATCACATGCTAAGTGGCTGTGACATCCCCCTTAGTAACCTCAGCATTCCAAAGTCAAAGCTAAGCTGTCTGGCTAGACTAACCTAATCAGCTAGTTCTGGGTTCAGCAGACACTGCCTCAGAAGATAAGCTGGAGAGCTATCCAGGACTCCACCTCAATCTCTGACCTCCCAACTCCCACTCCCTCAAAGCAGGAACTCATCTGGGACAGATGGTCAAGCTTCTAAAACTAACTAGCAAGGGGAAAAAAAGATATGAGAGGTAAAGCCATTACAGAATAAAAGGTTTAAGGTATAAGAAATCTATTATGGTGGCTAGACGTGGTGGCCCATACCTTTAACCCCAGCATCAGGGAGGCAGAGGCAGAGGCAGGATCTCTTGAGTTCAAGACCAGCCTGGTCTACATAGTTCCAGCACAGCTGGTGCTACAGAGACCCTATCTAAAAAAAAAAAAAAAGCTACAAAAGGGAGCAGTCCCAACACTCCGACTATATACTGTGTGCATATATATGTATGTATATGTTATGCTAGACTGTAAATCCCTAACAGCCTATGGAGATAAAGGGCAGGAATTTCTCATAGTCAGTTTAAAACCATCTGGCACCAAATCAGCAGTGCAGCCATTTCTGCCTTTCCTCTGTGCTGGCATCCCTTTCTGCAGAATGGTATAGTTAACACTTGCTTCTTTTACCCTACTCTCTTAGGATCCGTTACCTTATTCCCCACAAAGGGTTAAAAGACTTAAGGAACATGCCGATAAAATGTAGTGTTACTGGACATGGATCTTGCGTAGAAAACAAACCAACGGGGTAAGTCACTTATACAACAGCCCGGTGGTTCAATCTCCAGCACCCCTGCACTAAATACATAAGTTAAAGGGGGGCGCGACCTCATAGGGTGCTCAGGAGTTCCTGGTTTATGTTGACCTCAGTCGGCTGCACTGAGGGACAGAGGTGACCTGAGACACCGTCACCCCACGTTCCTTCCTCAGCGCAGCAAGTGTGCATCTATGGTGCAGCACATCCACTGTGTTGTGCCTGCCAACGCGCGTTGCTGAGGTATCCAGTCCTCTGTGGCTGCTTCTCTTTCCAGCTCCCGTAAAGCCTCACTACCTGTTTCTTCCTCCACTAGACATGGTGACTGTGCTTGAGTGCAGTCCTACCTCATTCACAGTTGTTGTGACACTGGATGGCCACAAAGCAGGGACCCATGAAATCCTGTGACCACAACCCAGTGGGTACGGCTGGAATTGCACTACAGTCCCACATCCCAGTCTCCCAGCCTAGGCTGTCTCCAAACACCAGTGAGTTAGTACCTGAGACAACAGGACACAGCAGAAAAGGTCAGTCTGGAAGCCTATGTGCCTTGGTTAAGGTCTGGGTGGCAAAGATGGCAAGACTGGAACGTAGTGCTTATCACCACAGTAGATGCACTGACAGAAAGCCCTCCAGCCATCTCTTCACTTAACCAATAATGAGAGCCTGGTATAGTTGGGAACATAGTGATAAATGCACAGATCTCTTCCCTTCATGGAGTCTTCATTCAAAATGAGGTAAGGTGAAGATGATAATATTAATTTCATCAACTGCTGAAAATAAGGGTAGGGTCATGGAATGTGAGAGAGCTGCTTTAGACTACGTGACTGGGGAAGCCTCTCTAGGGTAATGACATCAGAAGCCCACAATCCCAGCACTTCCAAGGCTAAGAAAAATGATGGCTGTTTCCGGTCAGCCTGGGCTAGTAAGACCCCTATCTCAAAAGCAAAAGACAATTAAATTATAACTACTGTTAATTAACATTTCAGATAGTTAGACTCTTAACAGGGTCAAAGCTGGGATGGCCAAGCTTTAAGTGCCAACATAATTTGGGCATACCGATTTTGGCTGGCCAGGTGTTGAAGTGCAGCACAGGTTACTGGATTCTTGTTGCTGACCCGTTTCATTTTCTATTAGAACTTTTTTAGTATAACTCCTCAAATAATCGGGAATTTGTGGCATATTGCTAGGATTTTAATGGAGGCTTGGGTTCAAGTCCCAGACTGCCATTTAACACCAGCTGTCTGAGGGTCCGTTCATTTGTCCAGGAGCTGAGTTCCTGTATACTCACGGCAGCTTTAGGAGGAACCTAACATCGACTGGGATATCAAGTGCAATTTAACTTGAGCATGTAGTTTGGTAGACTATGTTAGGGACTCTAAGCCTTTGACCACTAGAATTTAAAGTTTAACAGCTTTGTTTCAAACTATTTTGTTCCCACTCCTAAATCGTTTTCAGAACCCCAGCAATTCAAAGACTCCAAGTTTTGGCTGCCATGAAAGCTGGTGGCATGGCTCAGCAGTTCAGGCACTTGGTGGAAAGAGAAATCCAACTGCTACAAGCTGTCTCGTGACATCCCCGTGTGCACTGTGGCACACACACACACAACATCTAATCTTAAAACTTTATTTACCACCAAGGGGAGTGCTCTGTGCAGACGCCTTCTGTTGGCTAGGAGTCTTCTGGTACCATCTATCAAAATTTAATTTAATGACAAAGAACACTCCCCCCCTTTTTTCTATTCCATCCTAGTCCTAAATTTTTCAAGTAAACCCTATCCCAGAGAGTACCAAGCAACAAACTGCTACATTTTACTTTATTTCTCTTATAAAGAAACCAATCCATTAAAGAGTTTAAGAATAGCTAGTGTTTAGTGATCAAGGAGGAAGCCAGGAGTGGTGGTGTACCCCTTTAAGCCCAGTGCTTGGGAGGCAGAGGCAGAGGCAGGCAGATCTCTGTGAGTTTAAGGCTAGCCTGGTCTACACAAAAAGTTCCAGGACAGCCAGGGCTACACCAAGAAGCTTTGTCTCAAAAAAAAAAAAAAAAAAGAAGAAAGAAACTGAGGTTGGGGGCAAACTTTAAAATTTCCTCCCACACAGTATCACAGAAACTAATGACAACACATCTAATTCTTGTTCTCAACAGAGAGACCAAGCAACAAGGATGAATACTTAGACCCACAGGGTCCTGATGGGTCTTACTCTTGAAAGTCTTGACTCGCCAAGTAGCTCCTCCACCCACATCCTAGCCTCATCAATTCTTATGTGTGCAGAAACACTGGCAGCTTCAAATCTACCTGCCCAGCTGTGTCAAGGCAGCTCCAAAAGCCACGCCCAGGCTCAAATTCTGTAGAGGAAGTTTCCATTGCTGTCAAAGAACTCACGGCCCCTCTGTACTACTTTGCTGCTGAAGTTCTGGTCATCTGGCCCCCCAGCCTTCAACTCTCCCAGCTTCTGAACACTTGGTACTCTGTCACTGTCAGCTCTTCTGGCGGCCTCAGAGTCACTGGTGGTGCACTGACGCAGCTCTCTCTGATGACCCAAGGCTGTGGTGGCAGGCACCAAGCTTTCTTCCAAGCCTTGGATTCTTTTGCTCCTTTCTTCCTGTCTCCTTTGTGCACCTGGACTGTGAGTGTTTGACTTTACCACTTTCAAAGCTGTGCTGTGATCTTGAAGTTTAGATGAGACTTCCTCTCCTGGCATTAGCAGAGAGCCAGATACAGAATGGCCTACACTGAGTGGCTTCAAGGTACCTTCAGAAATGGGGAGCGGCCAAGCTACTCCGGTAAACCCAGCTTTTTTCAAGACCTTTTGATCCTGCTTCAGTTTCTTCTCTAAAGTAGGTACAAACTTACTTTTTAAAACCCTTCGGATAACATCCGTGCTGACGTTAAAGCCTTCTGCCAACCTGGGAACAGACCAGGACTCTGCAAATTCCTTATGTAAATACCTATGGGGTGGGGGATGGGGGAAAGAGCAGTTATTCAAATTGCAGGTAAGTCTCTAAATAGAAGAGCTAAATTGATATGCTCAGTGACAAACATGTAAAAAGAGCTTGGGAAACCTCAAATGCAGTCCTTAGCCAATTAATTCTGTACCTATAAACGGCGATACTGCGCCACTCCTCTTTCCCCTTCCAAGATGGGGTTTCTCTGTATAGCTGTGTATGTCCTGGAACTCACTCTGTGGACCAGGCTAGCCTTGAACTCACAGAGATCCTCCTGCCTCTGGAGCGCTGGGATTCAAGTTGAACACTACCAGCACCTGGCCTACCTGGCCTATCTTAATCAGGTCAGTTCACATCAACTAACAGCCACCAACTGCTGTCTAATGATAGCAATGTTAGATCCTGATGATGTAGGACTGACCTTCACTTCCAAGATTATACGGGTCGGTGATAGCTAAGCACTACGGCAAAAGATGCAGGGAGTGCCCCCAAAAGACACCAGGGACAGACAATCCTAACACTTGCAGTCTGACCTAGGAATTGCTTGAGAAAGTCCAAAACAGAAGACCTAAAAGGGTAAGGAGTAGTGAGCTAGGGGGGAAAAAAAGAGCAAGAAAGAAAGAAGAAAAAAAAACAAAAATGAAGATATTGCTTGTAGAGCAAGTAGCATGGGGAGTGTATAACTTTGCATCAGGAAATAGTTCAACTGACAGACTACTGCCCTAAGCA
>JAQQSO010002669.1:0-14181 GCA_028658305.1 Pachyuromys duprasi | reverse complement strand
CCTAAATATAGTAAAGGCAATATACAGCAAGCCTATAGCCAACATCAAACTCAATGGAGAGAAACTTAAATCAATCCCACTGAAATCAGGGACTAGGCAAGGCTGCCCATTGTCTCCATATCTCTTCAACATAGTACTTGAAGTCCTAGCTAGAGCAAGAAGACAACAAAAGGAGATCAAGGGGATACAAATTGGAAAAGAAGAAGTCAAAGTATTATTATATGCAGATGATATGAAAAAATATATGAGAGAACCTAAACGTTGAACCATAGAATTCCTTTAAGTGATAAACACCTTCAGCAAAGAGGCTGGATACAAAATCAACTCAAAAAAATCAGAAGCCCTTATGTATACCAAAGAGAAATAGGCCGAGAAAGAAATTAGGAAAACAACAACCTTCACAATAGTCAGTAATAACATAAAGAGCCTTGGGATGTCTCTAACCAAGCTACTGAAAGACATGTTTGAGAAAAACTTCAAATCTCTTAAGAAAGAAATTGAAGAAGATATCAGAAAATAAAAGATCTCCTCTGCTCATGGATTGGTAGGATTAACATAGTGAAAATGGCCATTTTGTCAAAAGAAACCCACAGATTGAATGCAATTCCCATCAAAATACCAACACAATTCTTTACAGACCTTGAAAGAAAAATTCTCAACTTCATATGGAGAAACAAAAAACCCAGAAAATCCAAATCATCCCGTGCAACAATAGGTCATCTGAAGGTATCTCCTTCCCTTATCTCAAGCTGTAGTATAGAACAATAGTAATAAAAACTGCATAGTATTGGTATAGAAACAGAAGAGTGAATCAATGTAACTGAATAGACAACCCAGAAATAAACCCACACACTTATGGAAACTTGAGTTTTGACAAAGAAGCCAAATCCATTCAATGGTAAGATAGCATCTTCAACAAATGGTGTTGGTCTAACTGGATGTCTATATGCAGAAAAATGAAAATAGATCCATATTTATCACCCTTCACAAAACAAAAGTCCAAGTGGATCAAAGACCTCAACATAACACCAGACACATTAAATCAGTTAGAAGAAAAAGTGGGGAAGACCCTAGAACTCATTGGCACAGGAGACTACTTCCTGAACAGAACACCAGCAGCACAGGCTGTAAGATCAACAATAAATAAATGGGACCGCATGAAACTGAAAAGCTTCTGTAAAGCAAAAGACACTGTCATCAAAACAAAAGAACAGCCTACAGACTGGGAAAGGATCGTTACCAATCTTACTTCTGACAGATGACTAATATCCAGTATATATAAAGAACTCAAGAAGTTAAAAAGCAAGAAATCAAGTAATCCATTTAAAAAATGGGGTATGGAGCTAAAAAGAGAACTGACTGTAGAATAGCAGAAAAACACTTAAAGAAATGCTCAACATCCGTAGCCATCAGGGAGATGCAAATCAAAACAAGCCTGAGATTTCACCTTATACCCCTCTGAATGGCTAAGATCAAAAACTCATGTGACAACACATGTTGGAGAGGTTGTGGAGAAAGGGGAACCCTCCTCCATTGCTGATGGGAATTCAAACTTGTACAACCACTCTGGAAATCAATTTGGCGCTTTCTCAGACAATTAGGAATATTGATTTTTCAAGACCCAGATATACCACTCTTAGGTATATATCCAAAAGATGCTCAAGTATACAACATGACATTTGCTCAACCATGTTTGTAGCAGCTTTATTCTTAATAGCCAGAACCTGGAAACAATCCAGATGTCCCTCAGTAGAGGAATGGATACAGAAATTATGGTACTTTTACACAATGGAATACGACTCAGCAGTTAAAAATGAGGATATCATGAAATTTGCAGGCAAATGGTGGGACCTGGAAACTCTCATCCTGAGTGAGGTATCCCAAAAGCAGAAAGAAACATATGGTATATACTCACTTATATAGACCTATATCTCTTTCTTTTTCTTCCCTGATCGTTTTGAAAATGTTTTCTGGACCTTGGACTCTGGAATCTTTTTGTTGTTGTTGTTGTCTATTCCTATTATTCTTAGTTTTTGTCTTTTCATGGTGTCCTTGATTTCTTAGATTTTTTTTGTCTAGATCTTTATTTGTCTATCTATCTATCTATCTATCTATCTATCTATCTATCTATCTATTTATTTATTATATTATTTAATTTTGAGAGCACTGTCTCCAGGGTCCCTATGTTGCCCACAGTCAATGTCTTTGGGAAGGATCTGATATCTGGCTGCTGGCATAGAGGGACCGTGAATGTAATGTTATGCACACCTTCATTTGAAGGCATACTCACTTGCAAGCCTGCATGTAAAGCTGGCAATTGAGTCTATGTTAGATGTAGTCCTCAGTAGAGGACCCACATAACGCCTAAGCTGACCATCTGCTACATCTTTGTAGTTGTCCTAAGTCCAGTTTCTGCATGGTCCTTGATTGATCTTTCAGTCTCTAAAAGCCACTCTGTGCCCTGGTTATTTGGCCCTATTGTTCTTCTTGTGACATTCCCATTATCTACAAGTCCTTTTATTTTTTTTTCCCTCCCACATTTACACAAGACTCCCTAAACCTAGCCCAGCGTTTGGCTGTTAGTCTCAGCATCTGTTTTGAGGTACTACTGGGTACAGCTTCTCAGAGGACAACTCTTACTGCCACCTGTCTGCAAGCTCAAGCTTAGCAGAGTACTGTTCATCATGTAAGGGGGTGGGATTTGGCCAGGCATTGGTTGGGCATTCCTTCAATCTCTGCTCTATCTGCTCTATCTTCATCTCTACATATATTGTAGGCAGGGTAAATTTGGGGTCAAATTTTTTGTGGTTAGGTTGCTTTTCCTCTCCCTCTTCTAGGATACTAGCCCTGTTAGAGCATGTTCTCGTCAGTCTCTATGGCCTCTGCTAGTGGGTATCTCTACTTGAGCCTGCTTATATCCTCCCAAGAGCCTACCCTCACATAGGTCTCCAGCTTGTCACAGAGATACCCCCACCATAAGTTTCTCTTTTCTCTACAGGCCTTCTGTCCTTTCACCCTTGATCTCCCCAGGTCTGATCTCCACTCTCTTAACTATTTGCACCCCACCTCCTACTTTGTTCTCTCTCGTCAGCCACTACCTCTGTCTATTCTATCTCTCCTTCCTAGTGAGATTTATGCATCCTCCCTTGTATCCTTCATGTTACATATCTTCATTGGGCTGGTGCATGATAGTAAGCATAGCCTATACTATAGGGTTAAAAATCCACTTATAAGTGAGTATATATACCATGTGTGTCTTTCTGGGTTAGGCTTACTTCATTCTTATTGATTCTATTTTAAGAAAATTCAAAGATATTAATTAAATATCCTTTCTTTCCATGTCTCCCTCCTGTAAATACTTCATATTAAATGATAAATTATTTTCAAGTGCAAACAAACAAAAAGTTTGAGATTTCATAGTAAATTGCTCTCTTTGAAGACATTTGGAATAGAATATATTTTTATTTGAATATGTGTGTTATCTGATTATGTGCTTTCAATGAATAACAATGATTATTTGCTCTCATATAGATTGCATGGAAGGAAACAAAAGGCAGTCTCCTCACTTAGACTTGAAAATTACTGTTAAATGGCTCAGAAACAAGGCTCCTTATAAATGCCTGAGGTCCTTGTTATTTCATCACTTTCTTTTCTTACATTAACAGTATAAAAGAACTATGCTATGAAGTATTTGAAATAATGCCTCTAAGTAAATAACACAGGGATGCTTCATCTATTATTTGAAATCATAGAGGAGTGAAAAGGCTTGACAACAAAACTTAGTATGGTAAAATAATAAAATTTGAAATGTATTAGTTATCATCATATCATAACAAAACAAAAGATACAATTCATACACAGTAGGAGGTTTTGTTGTTTTGTGTGTGTGTGTGTGTGTGTTTTTGTTTTTTTTTGCTTTCGTTTGGTTGGTTGTTTTAGAGGTCCTAGAAAGAATATGATGTAAATAAAAGAGAAAATTATCTCAAAGTGTTTTAAGTAGGTTTATGATATCAGTAACATTCATAATTATTCTAAGATGGATTTAGCAGGTACAACAGGTTAGACATGCCCTAGATTTTAATTTGAAAATGTTCCTCACAGCACCTAATGCATGTATCTATGTCACATTGAAATAATTTATTTATATAACTACTTTTGTAGCTGAACTGAATGTTCTTTTGCAACATTTTTATGTTTGTGTGTGTACACATATTTATTAATGTGTGGAAGTTAGAGGTACAGAGGGGATTTTCATCATTTGTCACACTCTATCTCATTGAACATGAACTCATTAATTGGCTAGGCAAACTGACTATGAACACAAGGTATCATTCTGTTTCTATCCCAGTCATTTAGATAATGAGGACACAGTGCCATACCCAAAATTTATATAGGTTTTCAGAATAACATTTCCAGTCCTCCTGCTTGCATGACAGACATCTTTTAGATTTAATCAATGTTGTAGACCCTTACATATTTTATTTGAGATAGAGATGAATGGGACAAGTAGTCCTGGTTTCCCTGTAAATCATTACATAACTCTAGTTAGGTCATGACTAGTTATCTTCCTGTTTCAGTTTCTCACATTACTGCTTTTATGGGTTTTCAGCAAAATGTCTAGCAAAAGGTTTTGAAGAATGATTTAAAGTATTTTAGAAATCTCTACGATGATTTCTGAATAATTCTCTAAGGTTCTTCCTTTTCTGTGTAACTGTGTAGCTGATACTTGTGCACCTCTGTGAACTAAACAACACACAGTATGTACTGACTAAAATTATAGAAAGTGAGATATATCTTATTAAGTTAAATGTCTTCATCCATTTTATTTTAATATAACAAAACATTTTAGCCTTGATGTAGTAATGTTATTTTTTGTTTGTTTGTTTTAACAATGCTGATAGTTAGGAAACCCAACAACCAAGGTGTGATCCTACATATTGCAAACTGATGACAGAATGCAGAAGTGAAAGCAAGTACAAGAGAATGTACATAAGGGAGAAGCAATGAGGCAAAATCATCCTTTTTTTTTACTTCAACTGACACCATGAAAATTTTAACTTTTATAATAACATGTGTCCTTTGGAAAAGCAAAGTTTTCATGATGTAATGACATTTTAATCATCCCATCTCTCAACACTGTTGCCTTATGCATTGAAATTACAGTCCATGAATTTGAAGGGACACATTAATTACAACCATAGAACAAGACAATACAAAGGTAGTTATAAGGTAATGTAACACTTTTCATTTACTTTGTTGAAAATACAGTGATTTTCATAAACAAACCATGACACTTATCTTTTAATTGAATTAGATTATTATTATTGATTTTAAACATATAATAATAATTGAAAATTTAAAAAGTCACATTTAATTAATGTTATAAATATAATCAATATAAGATAAAATAATTTTTGAGTTTTCAGTAAGTTTTTAGATTGCAAAATAATCATATGCTCCAAAAGTTTAATCATCTGGCATCTACACTATAACTTATTGAAACTGGAATCATGGCATGTTTGACCTGTATATAGAGATGATCGACATCAAATTTAACTGAATTGAATACTAGTAGTGAATAGGTTTTGTACTGATTCATCAAGATATATAATACTTGTTAAAATAATTGTGAATGAGAATTGTTAAAGATATCTTACCCCACAGATACTTGCTCAGCAATTTTTCAGTGCCACGATATTCGTGAGTATGTAAATGTATACAATCAAAATGTCCTTCGACTAATGAATAAATAATTAAAATATCATAAATACACAAATGGAATACAAAAACGAAGTCATGAAATTTGCAGGTAAATGTATGTAACTATAAAGTAATCTAGACCCAGAAAAAAAATTTCACATAATCTTTCTTATCTGTGGTTCCTGGCTCTAGATGTAAAGCAAATGAGAATATAATATGAAATAAAGGCTCAAGCAATACTGAGAGCATCTAGAAAAATGGATCAGAAACATTTTAAGAGCCAGAGGATTAGGAAATCTCTGAGATTATGCCTTATAGCTATAACAGAGAAACTTTACCAATAAAATTTCAACGGAACTCTTTATATAAGACCCCAGTAACCAACCCCAATAAAAGTCATTCCAATATAGATGACAGAAATATCATGGTGTCCCCACCTTTACATGATCTGTAAATCATAAACAATTGCTAAGAGAGACAAAATTAATCTTTCTCAGGGATAAATCTCATATTGATTGTTCAAATCAGAGTGACCAGCCCTGGAACTCTATCCATAAATGGACTTTGAATGGACTCAGTATCCTGCATTTATATGTATTTATTCATCTGTAATTCATAAACAAAGGTTATTTAAGAAATGGAAAACATGACTTTGAGGGAGCAGTATGGGAGCATGGAAAGAGGAGAGGAAGTAGAAATTAGGTAAATACATCTTACATTTGCAAGAAGAGTAAGTGATGACTGTTAGTTGGATTGGCAGCTCTGATAAACTTGGTGATCATGAACTTGAGGAGGTACTAGATTTAAGGATTACGTGGTTTAAATAAACAGAAATAACCTGCATTAATTTTAAAATGAGTGATCACTACAGCTGTGTTTTCTCATTAATCTTATTAATTTATTTATTTTAGAAACATAGAAGATAAAAACAAAATATAATTATTTGAACATTCATAAATCTATTACATAGAATCAATTTAATGATTATTTATGATGTTTAGGTGTATTTTTTCTATAATTTCCAAATCCCTCTCCTACTTGCAAACCAATGTGTGGAAACTAAATGAAATAAAAAGCTTTTGTTTTATTTTCTTAGTTATAGAACATATTTAGACCATAATGGATGACAGTTGTATCATTTAACAACTCACATATTTGTGCACTTCATCAGGATCATATCTGCTTTATCCACACAGTTTGGAACTTATTTATAGCTTTCAGTGGAAATGTTGATTTTTAAATTCTGGCTCTGAATTTCCACTCTCTCTGTGGGTGAAATTTGTTCATGCTGGCATTTGCAATATGCTCTTGGCTGAAGAAGAGTTTTTAAAAATGGAAATAATCAATTATTTTGAAAACTAAATTTTTAATGAAAAAGTGGTAGATAGGAGATTTTGGAATGGAGACATTGTAGGTTGTTAATGTAACAAAATATTCAATGAGAACACTGAGTCATAATTTTTTTTGCTTGTTTTATTATCATTTATTACCATTTATTCAATTTGTATTCTGACTGTAGCCCCTCCTTCAGCTCCTCCCGATTCCACTCTCCCTCCCTCCTCTCTGCATAGGCACCTCCCATAGTCCACTGACAGGACAGGTCCTCCTCCCATTTTATTTGGCCCTAGCCTAAGGTCTCATCAGGACTGGTTGAATTGTCTTCTCCTGTGGCCTGGCAAGGCTTTGCCCCCAGGGAGAGGTGATCAGAGAGCCTACCACTGAGTTCGGGCCAGATAAAGTCCATGCTCCCCTTACTAGGGACATCACTTGGAGACTGAGTCTATGGACTATATCTGAGCCGGGATTTTAGGTCCTCTCCATGCACTGTCCTTGGTTGGGGTAACATTATCTTCAGGGCTCCCCAGTGCTCAGTTTATATGCCTCTGTTGGTCTCCTTTTGGAGCCTTGTCCCCTCCAGGTCTTTCTATCTCTCCCTTCTTTCATAAAATTCCTTGCACTTTGCCCAAAGTTTGTCTATGAGTCTCAGCCTCTGCTTCAATAGGTCGATCAGCAGAGTCTTTCAGAGGCCTTCTGTGGTAGGCTCCTGTCCTGTTCCTTGTCTTCTCCAGCTTCCGATGTCTAGCACATTTGTCCTTCTGAATGAGGATTAGGCATCTTCCCTAGGGTCTTCCTTGTTGTTTAGCTTCTTTAGGCGTGTAGAGTTTCATATGTTTATCCTATATTATGTGGCTAATATCCACTTATACGTGAGTACATGCCATATGTGTCTTTCTGCTTCTTGGTTACCTCACGAAAGATCATCTTTTCTAGTGCCATTTGCCCGCAAATTCTATGATTTCATTATTTTTAATCGCTGAGAGGTATTCCATTGTGTAAATGTACCACACTTTCTGTATCCATTCCTTCACTGTGGGTCATCTAGGTAGTTTTTAGTTTCTGGCTATTGAATAGAACTGCTAGGAACATGGTTGGGCAAATGGCTTTGTTGTATACTTGAGCATAATTAGGCTTTATGTCTAGGAGGGGTATAGCTGGATCTTGAGATAGCACTATACCTAATTTTCTGAGAAAGTGCTGGATTGGTTTCCAAGGTGGTTGTACAAGTTACATTCCCACCATCAACAGAGGATTGTTCCCCTTTCTCCACATCCTCTTGAGCATGTGTTGTCACGTGAGTTTTTGATCTTAGTCATTCTGATGGGTGTAATATGAAAAAACTCATGGTTGTTTTCATTTGCATCTCCCTGGTGACTAAGTCACTAAGCATTTCTTTAAGTGTTTCTTTGCCATTCGGTATTCCTCTATTGAGAATTCTCTGTATAGCTCCATACCCTATGTTTTAAATTTGATTACTCTGTTGGTATTTAACTTCTAAAGTGCTTTTTTTAAAAAAAATTACACTTTATTCACTTTGTTTCCCTTCTGTAATTCCCTCTCTCCTCCCCTCCCAACCCCTCGCTTTCTTCTCCATGGATGCCCCTCCTCAAGTCCACTGATAAGGGAGGACTTCCTTTCCTTCCTTCTGATCCTACTCTATTAGGTTTCATTAGAAGTGGCTGCATTGTCTTCCTCTGTGGCCTTGTCAGGCTGCTCTCCCTTTATGGGGAGCAGGACAATCAATTCATGTTAGAGACAGTCCCGGTTCCTATTACTATGGAACCCACTTGGACACTGAACTGCCATGGGATACATCTGTGCAGGGGTTCTAGATTATCTCTACGCACTGTCCTTGGTTGGATTATCAGTCTCAGAAAAGACCCCTGTGCCCAGACTTTTTGGATCTCTTTCTCTCCTTGTGGGGCTTCTGTCTTCTCCAGGTCTTACTATTTCCCACTTCTTTAATAATATTCTCTGCAATCTGCCCAAAGGTTGGCCATAAGTCTCAGCATCTGCTTTGATTCCCTGCAGTGTAGAACATTTCAGAGGCCCTCTGTGGCAGACTCCTGAATTGTTCCCTGTTTTGTCCTTCTGATGTCCATCCTCTTGGCCTTCCTGAATGGGGAATGAGCATTTTGGTCAGAGTCTTCCTTCTTGTTTAGTTTCATTAGGTGTACAGATTTTAGTCTAATATGCAATTATGAGTGAATATATACATATATACCCTGTGTGTCTTTCTGCTTTTGGGAAACCTCACTCACGACTCAGGATGATATTTTCCAGTTCCCACCATTTACCTGCAAAAATTTCCAGTCTCTGAAGAAAGAATAGAAGAAGATATCAGATCTCCCATGCTCATGGCTTGGCATGATTAACATAGTAAAAATGGCCATCTTACCAAAAGCAATCTGCAGATTCAATTCAATTCCCATCAAAATACCAACAGAAATCTTTGCAGACCTTGAAAGAAAAATTCTCAACTTTATATGGAATAACAAGAAACCGAGAATTGCCAAAACAATCCTCTACAATAAAAGATCTTCTGGAGGTATCTCCATCCCTGATACCAAGCTGTACTATAGAGCAACAATACTAAAAACTGCACGGTACTAGCATAGAAACAGAATGGTGAATCAAAGGAATAGAATAGAAGACTTGAAATAAACCCACACACTTATGGACACCTGATATTTGATAAAGATGCCAAAAACATACAATGTAAAAAAAGATAGCATCTTCAACAAATAGTGCTGGTCTAACTGGATGTCTACATGTACAAAAATGCAAATAGATCCATACTTATCACCCTGCACAAAACTAAAGTCCAAGTGGATTAAAGACCTCAACATAAAGCCAGACACACTAAACATGTTAGAAGAAAAAGTGGGGAAGAACCTTGAACTCATTGGCACAGGAGACAATTTCCTGAAGAAAACACCAACAGCACAGGCTCTAAGAGCAACAATCAATAAATGGGACCTCATGAAACTAAAAATCTTCTATAGAGCAAAGTACACTGTCGTCAGAACAAAACGACTGCCTGTAGATTGGTAAAGCCTATATCTGACAGAGGGCTAATATTCAGTATATATAAAGAACTCAAGAAGTTAAACAGCAAACAAAAAAAAGAAGTTAAACAGCAACAAAGCAAGTAATTCAATTAAAAATCGGGTACAGAGCTATACAGAGATTTCTTGATAGAAGAATATCGAAGGACAAACACTTTAAGAAATGCTCAATGTCATTAGTCATCAGGGAAATGCAAATCAAAAAGACCCTGAGATTTCACCTTACACCCATCAGAATGGCTAAGATCAAAAATTCAAGTTAAGTTCTTTTATAAAACAATTAATTTTATTTATATATTTATTTGTTACATTTTATTCACTTTGTATCCCCACTTTCGCACTCTCCTTTGTCTCCTCAGAGCCCCACCCACCCTCTTTCTTCTTTCCCTATGGCCTTTCTCTAGTCCCCTGATAGGTGAGAACCTCAAAATCCAGCCATGCCACTCCTAGGCATATACAGAAAAGAAAACCCACCATTCAATGAGGACATTTGCACAACTATGTTCATAGCAGCTTTATTTCTAATAGTCAGAGTCTGGAAACGATGTTGATGTCCCTCAATGGAAAAAACTAAGTCCCAATCTTAGCATTTACTTTGTGTTCAGTTTTGATTAAAATAGCCAACAGATGAAAACTCATATTAATAAAATAAACTAGATTGTCCTAAAATAATTTGGTAATACTCTGTTTTTATCAGTTTGGTGAGACCATGTTTATAGACTTTACCAAATATATCTTTTAATTCTTTTGGTGATTTCATTTCACTGCATGAGTACATTTGTAGGTCTACTTAAAAATGTTTTTTTTATTAACTGTTTCAAAAGTTAATTTAATTAGCTATTCCTCTTTGCTTCTTTTTAGTGCATCATTTTTCAGACAAAAATAATATTAATGACTTTCCCTTAGTGTTCTCCAGTTATGTTTCAACTATTAACTTCTGGTGATATACTGTTTATCCAAAATATTTATAATACAAATAACTGATATAATGGCAAAATTCTCTATTGTGCTTCTAGAATTATTTTTTTAATTCAATCCAGTGTCTTAGTCAGTATTCTATTGCTATGAAGAGGCACCATGTATATGGAAACTCTTATAATAGCATTTAATTAGGACTTGCTTAAAATTTCAGTGTTTTAGTCCGTTACCACCATGGCAGAAAGCATGGCCACATGAAGGAAGATATGGTGCTGGAAAGCTAGCTAAGATTTCTACATTTTGACCCATAGGTAGCAGAAGAAAGAAGACACTGGGACTGGCTTGGCCTCTTGCAACTTCAATGCCCACCCCAATGACACATTTCTCCTAACAAAGCGATACCTTCTAATCCTTCCAATAGTGCCACTCCCTGGTGTCCCAGAATTGAAATGAGAATGGAATCCATTCTCATTAAAACACTACTGCTAGCAACTATCATAAAAAATATTTCATGTGATAGTTATGTAATTGTGTGCTAGAAATGACTTACGTATCTCATTTTATGTAAGTAATTTCAAGCATGGAAATAATTTTTTAATCATCTAATCACCAAGCAGCTCTGCTTCTCAGATGGTTAACTGACACATAGTACTGTCTAAACTGCATGTTAAGGAGACCTTAGTTCCTTGATATGATGATTCTTTATAAATGGTCTTCATATATATCAGGTGTTTTCCCTAATAGTAGCTAATTTAAAAGCATGAGTAAAAGTTAGACTACTGTTTTTGCTTTAGAATCACATGATGTATCCCTGTAACTTCTGTTTAATTCTATTAAAAGTGATTTAAAGAAAATTAAAAAAAAGAGGCCGTGGTTGGGTGCAGTGATCCATGCATGTAATCACAGCTCTCAAAAAGGAAGAGGCAAGTGGATCACTGGGAGTTCATGGCCAGCCTGGTCTACAAAGCAAGTCCAAGACAGACAGGGCTACACAGAAAAACCTTGCCTCAAAAAGACAAAACGAAACAAAATTGAAGCCATGAATTTGAGAGCAAACAAAGGAGGGTGGATGAAAGAATTAGAGGGATAAAATGGAATGAGGAAAATATCTAATTATATTTAATTAAAAATAAAAATTTAAAAAGTATATTACAATGCACAATTAATAATTACATAGAAAATAGATGTCACATTGTGAAAGATTTTATAAAGAATTATGGGTATCTTTTTTATGTGCCCCATTGTTCAATGATTACATTATAAATATGAAATTATTGGTAAACCTGCAGTAAAATCATTGTCAAGTCAATAGCATAAACTGCAAGAAATAATGTACAAAATGTAATATTCTTTGCTCTGAATTGCAGCAAACCTCTGGGTTTGAAACAGCTGTAATTTGTAATTTTTCAAGACAACAATTTTTTGTGGAAAATACATTAGACGTATTTTGAAGTAAATCCTTATGAATATCATTCTATTCACAAGAAAATTTTGGAAATTTCCATTATCCCCATCTACTCCTTGGTGCAGCAATAAAGGCAGAGAAGAAAGACTATTTAGGAAACTGCAAAAATGCCTTCTTTTTTGTGTTTTATAGCATGTCTTTAAAAAATGACTATAGACTTATTTTCAAATGGAATAGTAACTCTTACAATGAAAGGATGAAGGGAGACTAAGAAGTATGTGAAAAAGAAAAGATTCACCATATATAGTTTTGTTTATAATTAAAATTCTAAACATTTTAAGTTGGAAACCATGTATTATTGACCCATTTCTGCTGTATTTCTCTGTGTAATCAATACACAAAAAATTATATGGTTATGTAATTATTATGGGGGAATATCATTAAAGTTGAGCATTGTCTTTATAAAAGTATTTGTTCATAACATATACACATATACTCATATAAATGAACATATCCTAAAACATGGATTACCTAGTATATTATAACTGGAGGATGTTTTCTTTTACATGTCTACATAATATATATTGCAAATGTAGAAATTTGATAGACCATATTCTTAAATATGAATACAAATAAACTGAATAAATCAAAGTTGACCAACAGAAAGTGAACTTGACAGTGTCTTTAGAAGTTCCTTGCCTCGAGATCCAATATGGCTGCCACGAGAGGACTGTCTGAGGAGTAGGACAGCAGTAACAATGCAGCGACCAGGAGACTGAACTCTGGGACATAAAACACCAGCATTTGTGATGGCCAGGTGAGCAGAACTCCTACGGTGAAGAAGTCAAGTGGAAAAATCCTAGGGACACCCAGTTATTCCCCGGAAAAAAACTCCTGGTGACCTGTGGAGCACAGCCCTGATCTGAACGAGCAGCCTCCCTGGCCGCCAACAGCCGCCATACCAGACTGGGTCACACAGTCTCCAGGCCAGACTGAGAAGGCCCTGGGTACCATTTTGACCGGCATGCATCCAACAGGCACACACCACTCGGCTCCGCCAGCAACTTCTTCAGTCCATGTATGTGTCCACAGGTCAGTCTGAGAAGGCCCCAGGTACCTTTTCTATGGGCATGCATACTGAGGCACACACTGCTTGGCTCCTCCAGCAACCACCTCAGTCCTTGTGTGTCTTCACAGGCGAGACTGTGCAGGCCCCGGGTACCATTTCAGACTGGCCTGTATACAGCGGGTGCACATGCTCGGCAAACACCTGCAGCCACTCCAAAACGTGTGTGTGTGCCCCCAAATACCATCTCAGACTGTGGTGCACAGCCCCTGGACCAGAAGGAGGTGCCAAGTCTCTCAGCCCACGTCTGAGAGTGGAGCCTCCTGAGCAGAGCGGAGCCCCCAGGTGACATATCAAACAGAGACACTCAGCCTCTAGCACAGAGTGAGGAGCCAAGCTTCCAGAAAAGAGGGTTGACCAGCCTCCGATTCTCACAGCTTCTAGCACAGAGCATGAGGGCAGGAACACAGATCCCACAACACACTTCAGCTGAGGCAACAACACACACTATCAAACCACTGGAACTCCCTGATCTTTTTGAAGAATACTGCTGACACAAGAGATTCACAGTTCCAGTCTGAAGTTCAGCCTTAAAGCACAAACAGCTCTTTGATTGTGTATAAAGAAATGCCTAGAAGTCAACTGAAGAACTCACCCAACAAGAATCAGGACACCATGGCCCCACC
>JAQQSO010002668.1:0-14181 GCA_028658305.1 Pachyuromys duprasi | reverse complement strand
TTAATTATTTCCTCTCTAAAGGCCACAATCCGTTTGACTGTGTCATCCTGTATTTCTTTATAGATTTCATTCATTTCCTCTATTATCATCTTCATAAGCATAGATTTAACATCATTTTCTTGAGTTTCACTTGTGTTGGGGTATCCAGGGTTGCTTGCCTTTGGGTAACTGGGTTCTGGAGATGGCATATTGCTTTGGCTTTTGTTGATTGTGTTTTTATGCTGGCCTTTACCCATCTGGTTGTCTCTGGTATTGACTGTTAGCCTCTGGTGTCTCCTGGAGATGGAGGGCAAAGGGGTGGGGAAGGGGATTGCAGAAAAGGCCCTGGGCAGGAAGCTGATGTTCCTGCAGGAGTTGGTTCTCAGAGTATCACAGCAGCTCTCCTCAGGTGTATGGTCCTGTGTGCTAACTGCACTTCTCAGGAGCCCAGAGGCTCTCCTCTCACCAGGAGAAGTCCTGGAGATAGCTTCCCTGCCACTGGCTTTCTTACTCTGATGTTAGCCAGCTGCAACTGCCTAGACACTGTGCTCAAAGACACTGTGTTTCCTGGATACAGCCATCTTGAAGAAGCAGGTTGCCCAGAGGTTTGGTTGGTCTCCCTAGAGAGACAAGTTGAGTTTTGGTGAGGCATCTGGGGCTGTTCCTGTGGCTCTCAAGTGTCAGGAGGCCTGCAGTTAGAGCTTCAGGCCACAATACCAAAAAGGTATTCACTTGCAGGTGAGTACAGCATGCAGATGAATGACTAGATGCTGGAGACCCAGAGCCTGCAGGAACCCAGGAACTTTTCTGGGGATTAGCTGGGTGACCTGAGGTTGAACCTGATTGTTTCCATCAGGTTGGGATTTCTTCTCAACTATAAGAACCAGTCTTTGATGTTTTGGGGCCCACAGTTCAGTCTGTTGCTCGCTATGCCGTCACTGCTGCCCTGATGATCAGAGAGTGTGCAATCCTCCATAAAACTTCTTAAAAGATTTCTTTTGGGGTTTATTAACAACTATGTATAATTTCAATACTAGAAAAACTGTGATTCTCTGTGTTATTAAAATGTAAATTATATTTAAAATAACAGATAAGATAATCATTTTGTTGAGCCTGGACAAATGGATTGATCAGCGATACCATGTCATGTAAGGTACAAATGATGCAACTCCAGATGTGGCTGCGAGGTGTTGCAAGCGAGGGGCTCAGCTGCCCTCTCAACATAAGTTTCAGCTGTATAAGATAAGTAAGTTCTAGTTATTTACAGTTTAGCAGAATGTCTACAGTCGGTACTATATTATAATTACACATTTTGTGGTAAGAGAAAAGATATAGTGTTAAACTTTTTGACCAAACAAAAATGAAAAAGGAAACACAAGTAAGAACCATGGTGGGAATTTGAAGATCTTTCAGGAGGAGCTTATGTTTAGTCCCTTGGTTAATGTGAGGGTATCACTGGTGTCTTCAGAAATCTGTAACTTTCCAGTGACAACCAGTAGACGTGACAATGATCCATTCACAACATTTCTGTCACTCATAGGTGACCTTTAAGGTCCTTTGTGAATGTATTATGGTTTCCAATTTTGTGTTTTTATGGGATTTCTAATATATTATGATTTCCAATTTTGTGTTTTAATGGGATTCTTATGTGTGCGAACATGGCTGTCAGTGTGTGTGTGTGTGTGTGTGTGTGTGTGTGTGTGTGTGTGTGTGTTAGCTTTTTCTTTGGCTCATTTTCTTCTGTTTGCTTGTTATACCTTATTTGTTTTGTTTTATCTTATTTTACCTTTTTGGGTGCCTGTTTGCATTCTATTAAGAAAGAGCATGGAAGGGTATGGATTGGGTGAGTAAGGAAGAGAGGAGGACCTGGGAGGTGTTTGGGGAAAAGAAATCATAATCAGAACATGCTGTGTGGGGAAAATCTCTTCTCAATAAAAACAAAATAAAATAATAAGATTATGAATGCCTCCAAGTGATGTTTATTTGGTGTTGGCACCATCTAGTGCTCAATGTGAGTAGTGCTTGGCTAAAGAGCACTTGGGTAGTCAGTGCTGAGACAGCACTTGAGCCAATATTCTCTATTATACAGGCAAATAAACCAAAATTTGAAACTCAGAATTTTCTTTTGTTCTATATTATCCTAAATGCATTTTATGTAAAATGTACTTTCAGTTGGGATCACAGTATTGTAGGGCCTGATTTCTCACCTCATGTGAAAATGAAAAATGAAGTAAAATGTGGTGGAAACATATGAACTATTCAGTGAACAAAAAAGCTTAATAAATTATGAGGATGATTGCTATTATAGTTTAGAATAATAAAAAGCATGATTTTTGTGTTTTTTGTTTGGTTTGGTTTGGTTTTTCAAGGCAGGGTTTCTCTGTATAGCCTTGCTGTCCTGGACTGCCATTGTAGGTCAGGCTAGCCTAGAATTTACAGAGATCCATTTGTCTCCACCTACAGCACCTCCCCCACCCCATCAAGTGCTAGGATTTCAGAACTGGTTTTGTTTGGAAGAGGATCTAGGCAGTCCTGATGAGACCTGATAGGCTAGGGTCAGATGGTAGGAGAGGAGGACCTCCCCTATCAGTGGACTGGGGAGAGCGATGGTGGAGGAAGAGGGAAAAGGGGTGGGAGGGGGAAGAGATGAGGGAGGGGGTTACAACCAGTATACAAAGAGAATACATTTAAATTTAAATAATAATGATAGTAAAATAATAATAAATAACAACAAAAGAGTAGTAGAATTTGCATTGGATTTTGAAAGATGTGAAGGGTTTGGGTGGCTGGAAAATCCAGGACAGAACATAGACTGTGAAAAAAATAGAGAGGAGAAGGGAGGTGTTAAGGAACAGAGAGCCTAGGACAAGATGACAGATAAAACGCCAAGTAGCTACTGAGGACAGCTTCAAATCTCCAAATGTAGAGCACCGTGTTCAGGTAGCACCACACACGAAATCAGAGCCAGACACTCTAAGTTAGTCATTTCAGTGCTTTAAAAAAAAATCACACCCAGACGTGCAAGTTATAAATACACACCCTAGGACTAGGGGAAAGTGCTCATGGAATGATGCAGCAGGGACCAGTTCTGGGGTCATCTTGGGATTAAGGGTGCTAGTCACAAAGCAAAGCCATGAGTGGGGCTTCCATTTAGGATTCCAGCATAGCTTCCCATGAATTCTTCTTCCCATTTCTAATTGATCTGCTAAAGTTACTGACAAATTTAGTGTTGGCCAAGATCCCATCACTGTGACATACTTCAACAAGGGAGGGTGCTCCTGAGGCTGTGGTGGTGGCTTCATGAGATACCATAAGCTGTGTCTGTGGGTGCTTCTGGCTTGGTAAAATATGTTCCCTGAGAGCTTATACATGGATTTAAAATGCATGGAAGTTCAAATAACTTGAAGAAATCTGAACATAGTGCGTTTTGGGAAATTGTGTTAGATGGTTCATAAAATGTCTGTAGATGACAAGACACTGACACAGGTAAAGTGGCTCACTGCAGCGTGGCACTGAGTTGAAAATGATCATTACTCAGTAGTTAGTATTATTTAACATTAGTTTTTTAAAGACATGACCTTGCTGTGTAGGCCTAGCTAGCCTGGAACTCACTCTGTAGACCAGAATAATCTTTAACACACAGAGATCTTCCTGCCTCTACCTCTCAATTGCTGAGATTAAAGGCTTATATCTATGCTCGGTCATTATGCATGATTGTAAGAGTACAATAAATAAAAGGCCTCATGCAAAGACTGGTGAGGGTATCCATGCAATTTGCCTTCTTTTTGCACTATTGAATCACATTTACTTTGTCTTGGTTAATCTACTTCTTAGATGGACATTTCTCAAATGTGATCCTTTCATAACAAGAAAATCCAAGACCAGAAAGCTGAATACATAAGAGAGATCTTTGCACCTCATTGATTTTAAATATTTCTGTATTGGCATGGTCTGTACTTGAAAATAAGCCCTTGCTTCTGCAGGCCTTTAGAACAGATCTAGATTTCTGTGATACATAACAAGGTAAAGTGAAACACATAGTCTAACTACTGTCAGCATAGCTAGCAATTTTGTTACATTTGTCATCATGGCCTCACTGATTTGACATTATAACTGCACCATAAAACAGAGGGCCTTTGAAAGGCTCTGCCTGCCAACTATCAAAGCAGATGCTGAGATTTATGGCCAACTTTGGGTAGAGTGCAAGGAATTTTATGAAAGAAGTAGGAAAGAGTAAGATCTGGAGATGACAGGAGCTCCACAAGGAGAGTAACTGAACCAAAACATCTGAGCACTGGAGTCTTTCCTGAGACTGATAGTCCAACCAAGTACCATGCATGGAGATAACCTAGAACCCCTGCACAGATGTAGTCCATGGCAGTTCAGTGTCCAAGTGGATTCCATAGTAATGGGAACAGGGACTCCCTCTGACATGAACTGATTGGCCTGCTCTTTGATCACCTCTCTCTGAGGGGGGAGCAGCCTTGCCAGGCCACAGAGGAAGACAATGCAGCCACTTCTGATGAGATCTAATAGACTAACATCAGAAGGAAGGAAAAGAAGACCTCCCCTATCAGTGGCCTTGGGGAAGGGCATGTGTGGAGAAGGGGGAGGAAGGGAGGAACTGGGAAGGGAGGGAGGAGGGAGCTACAGGGGGGATACAAAGTGAATAAAGTGTAATTAATAAAAAATGATCAAAATACAATGAATAAAATTCTCAAAGAAAAAAAATCCCAATCAGTTCATGTCAGAGGCAGTCCGTGTGACATAAACTGATTGTCCTGCTCTTTGATCACCTCACCCTGATGGAGGAGCAGCCTTACCAGGCCACACAGGAAGACAATGCAACCACTCCTGATGAGAGCTGATAGACTAGGATCAGAAGGAAGGAAAGGAAGACCTCCCCTATCAGTGGACTTGGGGAGGGGCATGAGTAGAGAAGGGCAAGGGAAGGTGGAACTGGGAGGGGAGAGGGAGGGGTTTATGAGTGGATACAAAGTGAATAAAGTGTAATTAATAAAAATTAAAATAAAAAATCCCAGGTGAAATTTATTTATTTAAAGTCTCCTAGTTATTTAAAGTCTTTGAGTTGGGTTGTTTTATCATGTGTCTCTCCAGCCACACATCAGTAACTTAGTGTTTAAATCTTGAAATCATGATAAGTTTATGGTGTCTGAAGTGATAAGAAGGCCAGGTTCAAACATAGTTTTTAACTGGTGGAATTTTCACTTTGTTGTTCATTCTTTGTACTTTCTGCATGCTTTTAGCATCATCTGATGTAAGTTAAGAATGAGCAAACTTGCTGCTGCATACAATGGGGTTGCATGCTGTTTACTGACCTGCTTGCAGGGAAGTTGATGTGTTTAAGATGTTAATGTTCCTATTACAGAACTTGAAAGGCTTGCAACTTGCCTTCTCTAAAGAGCATTTAAACATTTTCCCCCACACATTTATAAACTTTGTTAAGTTTGAAATTTTAAGATCTGTTGAAATTTTAATTTTCTTCCTCACTGATATTTGATATTTAAACTGAGGAAAATCATATGTGTTTTGTTTTCTATTTTTGCAACCAGGCTTTTTGCCCTTTGCTTGCCTTTGCTTGAAAGCTCTCATGGCATTTGACAAGAAGGTTTGTTGTCTTCTGGATTCAGATTCTCTGGAACATTCACCAAATTCCTTTTTTTAAAAAAATTAATTACACTTTATTCACTTTGTATCCCCCTGTAGCTCCCTCCTCCTTCCCCTCCAAGTTCCTCCCTTGATCCCCCTTCTGCACACATGCCCTTCCCCAAGTTCACTGATAGGGGAGGTCTTCTTCTCCTTCCTTCTAATCCTAGTCTATCAGGTCTCATCAGGAGTGGTTGCATTGTCTTCCTCTGTGGCCTAGTAAGGCTGCTCCCCTCTCAGGGGGAGGTGATCAAAGAGCAGGCCAATCAGTTCATGTCAGAGGGAGTCCCTGTTCCCATTACTATGGAATCCACTTGGACACTGAACTGCCATGGGCTACATCTGTGCAGGGGTTCTAGGTTATCTCCATGCATGGTACTTGGTTGGACTATCAGTCTCAGGAAAGACCCCTGTGCTCAGATGTTTTGGTTCTGTTACTCTCCTTGTGGAGCTCCTGTCAACTCCAGACCTTACTATTTCCCACTTCTTTCATAAGATTTCCTGTACTCTGCCCAAAGTTGGCCATAAATCTCAGCATCTGCTTTGATAGTCTGCAGGGCAGAGCCTTTCAGAGGCCCTCTGTGGCAGGCTCCTGGCTTGTTCCCTCTTTTCTCCTTCTTCTGATGTCCATCCTAACAGAATGGATGTGTAAACAAGACCCAGCAATATGCTGTATACAATAAACACACCTAAGTCACAAAGATAGACTGGAAGACGGTTTTCCAAGCAAGTGGACCCAAGAAGCAAATAAGAGTAGCCATTCTAATATCTGATAAAATAGACTTTCAACCAAAATTAATAAAAAGAGATGGGGAAGGACACTTCATACTCATCAAGGGAAAATTCCACCAGGAAGACATCACAATCCTAAATATTTATGCCCCAAATACAAGGGCACCCACATTTGTAAAAGAAACATTAATAAAACCTAAACCACACATAGATCCCCACACATTAATAGTGGGAAACTTCAACACCCCACTCTCAACAAAGGACAGGTCAACAAAACAGAAATTAAATAAAGAAACAATGTCTCTAACAGAGGTCATGAATCAAATGGACCTAACAGACATCTACAGAACTTTACACCCAAACACAAAAGAATTTACCTTCTTCTCAGCACCTCCTAGAACCTTCTCCAAAATAGACCATATTGTTGGTCACAAAGTGAGCCTCAACAGATACAAGAAGATTGAAATAATCCTTTGTATCCTATCTGATCACCATGGACTAAAGCTGGACCTCACCAACAACAGAAACAGCAAAAAGCCTACACACACATGGAAACTGAACAACTTGCTACTAAATGAGAGCTGGGTCAGGGAAGAAATAAAGAAAGAAATTAAAGTCTTCCTAGAATTCAATGAAAATGAAGACACAACATACCCAAACATATGGGACACAATGAAAGCAGTGCTAAGAGGAAAGTTTACAGCACTAAGTACCTTCAAGAAGAAATTCGAGACATCTCATTCAAGCAACTTAATGGCTCACCTGAGAACCCTATAAAAAAAGAAGCAGACACACCAAAAAGGAGTAAACAGTTAGAAATAATCAAACTCAGGGCTGAAATCAATAAATTAGAAACAAATAAAACAATTCAAAGAATCAATGAAACCAAGAGCTGGTTCTTTGAGAAAATCAACAAGATAGACAAACCCTTAGCCAAACCAACTAAAAGGCAGAGAGACATTATCCAAATTAACAAAATCAGAAATGAAAAGGGGGACATAACAACAGACACTGAGGAAATCCAAACAATCATTAGGATTTACATCAAAAGTCTATATGCCACAAAATTTGAAAATCTAAATGAAATTTTAGACAATTTTCTTGATCGATTCCACTTACCAAAGCTAAATCATGACCGAGTAAGTCAATTAAATATTCCTATATCCTCTATGGAAATAGAAGCGGCCATCAAAAGTCTCCCATCCAAAAAAAAAAAAAGCCCAGCACCAAATTTCTTAGTCTGTTCCACCATCTGGCCTTCCATGTATTCACTTTCCCTGTGATCCGACACAGGTGAGAAAAGTGAACTGACATCTCCAGTCACTTAGGTACCACTTTAACCATGTGTTATTTCTCTTTAAGAAACTTTGTTTAGTTTCTTCTTCAGGGAGTTTCAGCTGTGGACAGTCTGCTCTCACTGTGTTGTTGTGTTTCTGCTCGTATCCTTAAATGCCACGAGTTCTTGTGGTCTGATTGAACCTTTTTGGACATAAGTTTACGACCACTCTGCAGCTGGTGCTTTCCAGACCCTCTATTGTCAATACTTCTCTTTTCAAATGTCCTTGTTGTATCATAGCAGTTTTATTAGTAATAACCAGAATCATAAAACAACCCAGATGTCCCTCACTTGAGAAACAGATACAGAAATTGTGGTACATTTACACAACGGAATACTATGCAGCAAATAGAAGCATGGAAATCATGAAATTTGCAGGCAAATGGTGGGACCTAGAAAAGATCATCGTGAGTCAGGTATCCCAGAAGCAGAAAGACACATGGTATATATTCACTTATAAGTGGATATTAGAAATATAATATAGGATAAACCTACTAAAATCTGTACACCTGAAGAAGCTAAACAAGGAGGACCCTGGGTAAGATGATCAATCCTCATTCAGAAAGGCAAATGGGATAGACATCGGAAGAGGAAGAAAACAGGGAACAGGACAGGAGCCTACCATAGAGAGCCTCTGAAAGACTCTACCCAGCAGAATATTGAAGCAGATGCTGAGAGTCATAGTCAAACTTTAGGCAGAGTGCAGGGAATCTCATGAAAGAATGTGAGATAGAAAGACCTAGAGGGGACAGGAGCTCCACAAGAAGAGCAACAGAACCAAGAAATCTGGGCACAGGGGTCTTTTCTGAGAGTGATACTCCAAACAAGGACCATGCATGGAGATAACCTAGAATCCCTGCACAGACATAACCCATGGAAGTTCAGTGTCTAAGTGGGTACCCTAGTAAGAGGAATAAGGACTATCTCTGACTGAACTCAATGGCAGACTCTCTGACCACCTCCCCCTGGGGGTAGGGAGCAGCATTGCCAGGCCACAGAGGAAGACTATGCAGGCACTCCTAATAAGACCTGATAGGCTAGGGTCAGATGGAAGGGGAGGAGGACCTCCCTATCAGTGGACATGAGGAGCAGAATGGGAGAAGAAGAGGGAGGGAGGGCAGAATTGGGACAGGACGAGGGAGGGGACTATAGCTGGGATACAAAGTGAATAAGCTGTAATAAATAAAAAATAGATTTAAAAAAGACTTCTCTTTCCAATCCTGAGTAATTTTTGGTTTATATCTTTCCAATAAAGAAAGTAACGCTGAGCTTTTTAAAAATAAGCCACTCTATACATCCTTTTAATTAGTTTGTTGGCATTTATTATTGTGAATGAAAAGTTTATTTGGGGTTCTAGTATCTGGTCTTATGCTGATCTTACAGTTTTTAAAAAAAAATTGTTGTCTTTATCTACGTGAAAAAGGAAAATCAAAATTACCTTAAGCTTCCAGTTTTTTTCCATGCAGGATGACTTTTATGCTAGCAACAAAAATAGCAATTGTTAATGGGAATGCAGGAGGCAACATGGATCCTTATACACTGCTCTTGGGAGTGTTAAATAGCTTACAGAGGTCAGTATGGAAACTCATCAAAAGACTAAAATTAGAACTACCTTGATATGCAGCTATAGCACTCCTGGGCATACACCTGAAAGAAATTGTCTGTGTACATAAAGGACATGTGTATACACTCACATCACAGCACTGTTCACAGTAGCCAAGATCTGTAAGCAGCTTAAGTCCTCATCAAAAGATCAGTAGAGAAAGAAAAAAAAGTTACAGACACACACAAACACATACAACTGTTACTCAATTGCAAAAAAAGATGAAATTCTGTCATGTGCAGTAAAATCAGTGGAGCACATATCATTGTGTGACATTAGTGAAGCAGAGCAAGAGGGGTGTCACATGTTTTTTCTCATATATGGAAACAAGAAAACACAAAAGGAAGTAGAAGAGGAAGTATTGGAGAAAGGGAAGAAGGCTGGTATGGAGAATAGAGAATGAAAATAGAAAAGAAGTTTCAACAAATAATAGATGCATGTGATCAAGTAACAGAGTGAAACGCGTTTGTTGGTAACATGCATTGATGATTATAAAAGCAATAAAGAGAAAAGGTTTACAGAGTGGGAAGAAATAGATAAATTATTACTGTTCAACGGTGAGGTGATTGTCTCTGTAGAATCTGCACAGAAACTCGTAATACTCATAATACTTAAACATACCCAATTAAATATGAGCGAGACTTGTGTGCTGAAAACCTAAAGATCCATGAGGGAAATGGAATTCTTAAACTATTGTGTTTATGGATAGAAAAACCAAAAGCAAAAAAATGATATTTTATATTTGTACTCCTAATAATTTGGAGAAATATGATTTTTTCTGGAAGTCATGTTCATGTTTGGATCTCAATTTTACTCTCTCCTCTCAATAATTAACTCTTTACAACTTCCTAATATAATAGAATAATTTCCTTTTTGTTTCTGTGGCTCTAGGATCGGGGCCTTGTGAATACTAGGTAAATATTTTGTCACCAAGCCATATTTGTTGACTAGATCTATATTCGGTTCAATTTTCATCTTCTGTTTCATTGCATTGAATTATCTGCTACTGGTAGGTAGCAATGAAGACATGCATCTCTGAGTTCATTTTCTTGCCTTTCTTCTCTCTCTTCTCTTCCCTAGTTTTAGCTGATGATGTTATCATTGCTGATGTTGAGTCTGAGCAAGTAAATGTATTCCTCAGATCTTTAACTCAGTTTTCCAGATCCAAGTGAAATACTTTGATGTTTGGTTGTGAAAGAAGACATCATCTCCTGTCTTCTTTATGTCTCAAATTTTGTTATATATCTTTACTTCTCTGTTTCATGGATGTCTATTTAACATACATTTTCCCTGTTAATTTTCATATTTGTATTTTTCATAATCACACATGTAGATTCACTACTCGCTACTGGTTCTTTCATTATAGATTTTCTGGTGGACTGACAGTCTTTGAATTTAATTGTATTCTATACCATCTTTGCCTTTCATTTGGACAACTTCTTGGCTGCATATAAAATCTGGATGATTTATTCCTACCCAGAGTATGCAATGGATGTTTCTCCACAAAGTTCTCCATTGGATATTGCTTTGGTGATGTGTATGCCTGGGCTGATTCTATAGGCAGCTGTTTGCTTGCTTGCTTGTTAGTAGTTCAAAGTGGCCTTGAACTTGTGTTTCTCTCCCATATGAGGCTGAAAATCAAGAATTCTGTTATCATTTTTCCCTGGAACAAGAAAATGAGATACCCTTCTCAGCTAGCACAAGCTGGAGCACAGATTGAAAGAGGAGGTGGGCCTAAAAAACAAAACAAAACAAAAACAAAAACAAAACCAAGGCATTCAACTTGCATTCAAGGCAGTTTGCACAGATAAGGAAGTTTATGGAAGAACTGGAAAAACACTTGTCAAGAGTTATGCCAATAAAAGGTTTTTTTTGAAGAGAAGGTTTTCAAGCTGGTGAAATGGGGTTGTTTTATAAGTATATCAGCAAAGGAACCTATATGCTATAAATACTTTTTCGACTGATGAAATGTTGATCCGAAATTTGTAGAAACCTGACCATACATTTCCTGTAGGGGAAGCTGTGTGGCATTTGTTAACTCCATGCTCTAGAGAACATAGCTGTCATAGATAACGGGCTTTACCAGTGCTTATGGCTCCTTGCAACTATCTTTGAAGCTCTGATGGATTCGTGAGACAGAGAGCCAATTTGTAGCACTTTTCCTTATAAGCCAGTGTTTTATGTGCATTTAAACTGTAGTCATTCAAAGACACCAGGAGGATTCTTTGTGGGTTGTTCACACAATGGAAATTACCTCCTCCCGACCTTCCTCCACAAAGACCCTATTTGGGCACGTTAGACTTTGTGGTCCATATTCCATCAGTCTTTGGCATTTCTCATATCCAAGCAAGTCAATGGGTACTCTTGCAGGCAGTATGCCTATTGAGCTCCATGATAGCTTCAGCTTGGTGCTTGGAGATGGAACAAACTGAAACAGAGCCCAGTAACCTACGTGTCAAGGAAATAAAGTTCAGATTTCTGGAATGCTAAGCTGGCTAGCATTAGCAGGACCAGAAAGAGGATTGTCACAGAGAGGCAAAAAGGAGAGCTCCTAAGAACCTCAGATTCCTCATCTGGGAGTTGAGTACTGATCAATACATCTCCAAGAAACCTATTTGGGGTTCTGGGAAAGGAACAAGGAGGCGTTCCTTTATGCAACACCAGGAACAGTTCTTCTCCTCCACAGCTAGAGTGAAAATCCTTCTTAATATATGCACCACTGTGCAGAATTCTAAGAAAATGGAAAGGAATGAGAGAATCAATAATTGAAATCAATAATGGGAATAAAGATTTCTGCTTTTATTTTATCAAATTTTATTACATTTTATTTTATTACAGGTTGTTCTCTGCTTAGCAAAGATTGCTAGCTGTCTTCAAAATAACAGATTATTGCCACATTCAATTGCTTTCCAAATAATACGCAAAAATATTATGTAGAGAATTTAAGAAATCAAGGCCACAGCAGTAGAACTTTTACCTACAATGCAAGCAAATATTTCCATATAGGCACAATATCTGGAAAATGCAATCCAGAACTCTATTTAACTGAGTGCAGAATGAATCAGAAGATGGCTTTAGATGACAGGGATGCTGAGGCAAGTGTCACAAATTTATGAACTGTGTTTAGTAAGGCAGAAGAAGAGTTGGGAAGTGGCTCAGTGGATAAACCTATTTTTTTGTGTGTGCCAGCAGAAGGATATGAATTCAAATTCCCAAGATCCATACAAAAATCTAGGTGTGGCTACACATGCTTCTTAACCCAGTATTGGCAGGTACAAACAGGTAGACTGAGCAAGTTCTTGGGCCAGCCAGCCTAGCTGCAACAATGAGATTCGGACTGAGCAAAAGACTGTGTCTCAGGGGGATAAAGATGCAGGGTGACACCAGAAGATATCTGATGTCCTCCTCTGGCCCCTGAACTCACACTCATGGATGTACACAGCTGTTCACACAAATACACACACAAAGAAAGAAGGCAGAAGCAGAAACATCAACAGAAGAGCAGAAAATTAAATAAACACAGTTCACACTTATAGGCTACAAATAATATGGACAGTTCACCCTATAGACCCTCTACTCATACGTAAATTGACCTAATCATAGAAAAAAGAGGTTGTTTAACCTCTTATTAAGCTCAGTAACAATGAGAAAATAAAGATCATATAACCATCCTGATAGATTAGACATTCTTTAACGTTCACCTGCAACAAAATGTCTCACAAAAATAGGTGTAAATGGGAACACCTTCAGATGTCCAAAACATTAAAAGATACCCACTCAAAACAGGAAGAAGACAAACCATCAGCTCCATCACTTATCCAAAGCACACAATCATGGTACCTGAAGGTATAGATGGCCTTTTTTTTTTCATTTCCAACCCAAATACCTTCTGTTTCTTTCATGTATTCTATTGCACTTCCTGTGTCATGATTACCATACTGAATTTAGGTAGTGAGGGCATTTTTTAATTCTTCCCGTTCCTAAGAGAAAAATATTTCTTGTTTTATCATTTGGGACAGTTCCTATCTTTTCTGCTAGTCACAGTGAATTGATTCATTTTTTCTGATTTTTAATTACCATAGAATTTTGCAAAGATTAATAAATGAACATCAATACCTCATTTTCTTATATTTACTTGTTTCTATTATTAACCCTTTGACATAATTTTATTTATTATTTATTTACGTTGCTTTCTCATAATGGCTACACACACACATACACACCATACCAGAGAAAAGTTTGCACATGTATCCAAAAAGATACATGGCACTATTTGGATTGTTCTATTGCCTTTGACCAAGGACAGGGAATTCTATAAGTATCTAGTAAATGAGTATCAAAGATGATTCTAAAAATTCTACAATACATAAAACTGCCCTCCCTGCAAGAAAGAATTATCCAAGCAATGTGTTAATTATACTAAGTATGTGGAAGGAAATTTGTAAGTAATGTATCTGTGTGCATGTGTGTGTGTGTGTGTTTATGTGTGTGTGTTCACTTAAAAATATGATTCAGGAGCCATAAAGATATCCAAGAGCGTAAAAGCATTTGTCTTGACGACTGTGGCCCGAGTAAAATCTCTGTAACTCAAGGTTGAAGGAGAAAACCAAATTCCTCAAACCTCCACGCAGTATGCACTCCTTCACATTCTCTCTCTCTCACGCACACACAAACACACAGTCCTTCATATGACATGCATTCCTATATTCATACACCCTACATTCATATGCCCTATAATCCCAAATAAAACTTAGAAAAAATATCAATGCTTGTTTGGATGAACAAATGGGATGGACATTGAGTGGAGGAGAAAACAAACAACAGGACAGGAGAATGCAAAGGAGGACCTCTGGGGGGGGGGGGG
>JAQQSO010002667.1:0-14183 GCA_028658305.1 Pachyuromys duprasi | reverse complement strand
GAGGAGACATGATAAGTGGGGGTTGGATGGAAGGGAAGGAGGTCCTCCCCTGTTGGTGGGCTTGGAAGGGGCAGGGAAGAAGGAGATGAGGGAGGGAGTGGGAGGGTGGGAGGGAATGGGGGAGGGGGCTACGCCTGGGATTCAAATTACCCAACCTGTGATTGAGATAAAAATAAATAAATTAAAAAAAAATAATTCAAGGATTCATTTGACCTTTATCTCTGTAATGCCCCTGAGAACAAGGTTGTAGACATGGGAGATAGCATTAAATACCTTCCAACATAATATACAACTGTTCAGTTTTAAATGTGCAGTTAAAACCTCATCTGAAACAAATCATAAGGTATTCAAGTTCATCATAGCATTTATTTGCTTGCAGATTTTGTTTATCTATGTGCTTTGTGTACACACACACAGGCATGCCACACCACCACTATAAACATCAGAATATGGCTTGACAGTCAGTTTTTTTCCTTCTACTGGGCGTGCAGGGGAAGATATTGGGGATCTAACTCAGGTTGCCAGGCTTGGCAGCAAGCATATTTGCATGCTGAGCAGTTTCACCAACTCATTACAGAGTTCTTTATGTATTTGAAGGCCATTCTGGAGCTCTGATTGGTAATATTGACAACTATACTCTCCAGTTTCCACCTGGCAGAAATCTGACTTTATGTTGTTAATTGCCTTCTCAAATAATACAGGAGGGAAAAGCTTAGAAAAATAATTAAATTGGGAGGAGAAAAAAAAAACAATCTTACCTCTCCTCTTTAATCAGCATACTAGCACAGGGCATGGAAATACCAATGTGTTGCCTCCATAGGCCTGGAGTTTGGAAATTATTGTAGCAGAAAGTCTCTGGCATAACTGTACACCAGGGTCATGTGGAGGGCTTGTTAAAAACCCAATTTTTGGACTTCATTCCTAGATTTTTGATTCAGTAGGCTGGAAGGAGACTTCATTTCTCTAATAAGCTCCTATATGTGCTGGTTACATTGACCCAAGAACCACAGTTTGAAAATATCAACATTCTCTTAGGAAGTGAATGTTTCTCATCTTTGAGTGGTTTGTCTTTTCCTGGAGAGATCTTCTTAGCAGTCTAGGGATTGTGGGTTTTTAATGAGAGATATTTCTTCTCTGTCTAATTCTGACCCTTCCTCAAGACACATTTTTTGCACCTTTTGGTTTTCTCTTCTTTCTTTCTGAGCAACCTCCTTGGCAACTGATACTCAAGGTTCCCTTTCTAATTTCTTTATCTCCCTTGAGAGCCAGGTCCAGAATTGCATGTGTTCTTATTTACCAGAATTTGTATAACAAATGAATAAGTGTGTGGGTGAGTGGATAGTCAAATCACTACTGTAGAGTGACAGACTGTCTTTCTTTAACAGAAGTACTGTGGGTTTTAATTCATAATATAAATTAACCACAAAATACTCTCTAATTATCTATGATATTTAACCAAAATAAGGATGAGCCAAAATAGTTGGACAAGAATGAAGCTGAAAATTACTGCAACTGTCTGAAGACCAGTGCAATAAACAGACCTGTGTAATTAAACTTGCTACAGAGATATGTGGCTTTGATAAGCCCTTATTTCTATGTAGGACTTTACTCAGCAAAACTATAAAGAGCTTATTTACCTATACTAACTACAGAACAACCTAATGTGAAGTAATTATTTTTAGAATCTCTGTTACATCCACCATGTTTTCTAAGTTTAGGCAAAGTTGGAGCATAGCTTATTGCTTGGAGTTCACTATTTCTGACCACTTGAGTTTCAGATTCAGTCAGTCTGGATTGGCTCCCAAGAGTTTTCATTCAAAGCAATTTTCAATTAGTTTTGATGCTTCTCATCAGAAAATGCCAAAAGCCAACCATAACTTATGAAGTCTATGTGGTGGCTATACTCTATTCCCTCCAGAAATAAATTGAGGTATGGAAACTGAGAAGTACTTCTGTCATATCTGAGCAGCATTACAGAATGAACCAAAGGAATGGAGAATTATGCTCAACTTCTACAAACGGCAGAGTAAGAATCTCTGAAAACCTACCGTTCCATGACAATGAGAACACTGACTAAAAGCAAAAGAGAACAAAACATGTTCAGTGATTAACTGAACTTGCTGCTCTTCCAGAAACCTTGAGTTCAGATTCCAGCCATGAACAAACACTGTAACTCCTACTCCAGGAGATCTAATTCCCTCTTCTTCTGTTATACTTGATAACCTTAACTCATATCTCCATACACAGACACACACACACAAACACACATACACACATTCTCATGTACATATGTGCACACACCAAATACAAAGAAAATAATTCCTAAAAACCCATCTGAATCCCAGAAGACACATACTGTACTGGAGCCACATCTGAATCTGCCTGTTTTTACCAGAGAAATTCATACCTAAGCATTGAGGTATAATTTCTCATAAGCCTGGATAGTTGGCCTCACTTTCAGTAAGTTCACAGTGCTTAGGTAGCATGGCAGACCAGCGTGATTAAACAGTGTAGACCAGAACTCTGTCTCTCTGAGAAGACATTATGAATCTTGGCTTTTCCTTCTTCCATGAATGTGGAGCACTGAAAAGTAAGCTCTCCATGTTGCTTAGACACTGTGCATGCTAAGTCTTAAACTGTGGGGCAGTGAGAACCTGTGATTTTTTCAAGTTCTCTATTTCTGTACTTACAATGGTCTACCAAATGAACTTACAGTAATCTCACTATATGGTATTCTATGTGTGTGCTGTGTGTGTATGTGATTCCTTTCTGTGAATTGTGTGGGAACTCATGGAAAGATTTTTGTTGGTTTTTTTTTTTCAGGCTATACAAAAGACATACATGTCTATTGCCAGGAAAATAAGGAAGATCCAGCATAAATCTTCCTTATGCATCTTTGATGCAGTCAGAAGCAAAAAAAAAAAAAAAAGCTTTATTGTATATTTGTAGATATTCTGTTTTGTTTCATTTTTTTAATTGAAGTGTTGGTGATTGAACCAAGGGTTTCATGCATGTTAAGCAGCTGTAGCCACAGCCTAGCCCGAGATTATAAAAATTTATTTTGTCAAAATCTTAAGAAGCAAACCTGTTTGTAGTTCATAATTATATATATATATATATATATATATATATTAAGTTTATATATATTAATGCACATTTTAAGTAAATATGAGTACATTAACACTCATAAGTCAAATATTTTTAAAAACTAGAAATAGGTGGGTTAGTGAGTTTGGAGTATTTTTAGAGAAATAAGTTAAGCGTAAATAAGATGTATTGCCTCTAAATAGCATGATAGTAAGATTATTAAAGACTCACTACATGTTCATGGGTGAACCAAATACATTGGCAAAAGAAAATGTTATGTTGATGATGGCTTAATATAATTATAAAAGTAATCAACTAAATAGAAATGGAGCTGAAAAAGGTTATAATGCTTTTTGCTATAAGCTTAAAAAGTAACTAGGAAGAGCTACTCCATTTGTGGGGAACAAGATGTGAGTAAACACAGACATCTCAGTACTAAGATCAACCTTGTTGTATGCTTAGGGTGATAATGCAACACCCTAACAGAAATTAAAACAAGTTTTATGACAAAAATATGATGTACTGAAACCTATGCAAATGAAGATTTTCATAAGCTCCAAATTGTTTAATTAGTTTTCTTTCTTATTTTCAAAGATACCTACATAGACTAGCTTACAGCAGGATGGTTACTTGGGGAGAGGTAGGATAAGGATGCAGATAATGTTCCATGATTCACATGAGGCTAAGTTACAGCTTTCTTCTGAAGGTCACTGTGCTGGTTAGTTTTATTAATCTTGACAACGTCTAGAATCACCTGGGAAGAAAGCTTCACTCAATAAGGGACTCTCTAATCAGGTTGGCCAGTGAATATGCCTGTGGGAGACTGTCTTCATTAGCAATTATTTTTATTGTTTTTATTAATTACAGTTTGATGTTGAATGACTCAGACCTCTGTGAACAAAACTATTCCCTAGGAAAGGGATCCTGGCCTGAGTAAGTTCAAAGAGGGAGTTGAACAAGAGAAAGCATGCATGATATCATGGATTCATTTACTCTCTGTATCTAACTGTGGACATGACTGGCTGTATATAGTCCTGCTTTAACTTCCTGCAGTGACATACTATAATCTGGAATTGCAGCCTGAATAAATCCCTTCTTTCTTAAAATTGCTTTTGAGTTTTATAACAATATTAGGAAAAAAAAAACCTAGGCTAGTCATGCATAAAATATGCCTTGTCATTTGGGTGTGAGGAAATCAAGTAGCTTGTGCTTCTCATGTAATGTGTTCTTGGGTATGCTTTTTATTTTAAATCTTTAGGGTGACTGATCCCTTTTCCTGTGATATGATACAGTTAGGCACATACTCTCAAGGTTGTCCATTTGCTCCATGTATTTGAAAAGGGTGCTGAATATTGCCAGGATCAATAGATTTGATGCTCCCAAGCAGTAATAAGAGTACATTGCCAGGCTAGTTTCCGCGGTATAGTATGTGTTTATCTAGCCAGATTGAGGATTTAGGTTTTTTTCCTACTACATGAATTTCTTATTTGTGAGTGGTAAATTATAATCAACATCTCCAATCTACACAGGTAATAGGATTTTCAGTTTTTCCCAGTCTTATAAAGAATTTTATTTATGCACAGTTGCTTTCAAAACAGCCTCTTTTAGTGAATAAAGGTTGAAAACATGCCAATATATTGGCCACAATAAAAGTAGAGCTCAAAGTTTTAAAAACAAGAACTAAGTTTTTAGGTCATCACTAATGCTGGTACAAAGGACACGGACTGGAGATGAACAAAACAGATTTAGACAAATTTCCTGATCCTGTAAAATCAAAAACAGATTGGTATTCACCCATGTATTCAATCAATCTTAACTGCCTTGAAATTAGTGGAAATGTTTCCTAACTTAATTCAATAATAATAAGAAGAAGAACAATAAACACTAATAATAGATTTTGCATCTTTAATTAAAACAAGTGGATCACACAAAATAGATATGAAAGCAGGAGGACTTTAGGTGAAGAAAGGGGAGGCTGATGCAGTTTGGGAGAATAAGGAAGAATAGCAGAGATGGAAACTGGCTGAGTAGTTATATTTATTCATAAAACCGAGAAATAAATTGGAAAAATTAAGGGAGAGAACAATTGATAAATACACTCTGTTGACCTCCTGCTTCAACATACAGATGCACATAAATGCACAGACACACACCACACACGCACAGATAAACACACATGATCACACACCACACATACACATCAGATAGGTCTAGAGTAATGTATATTCACTGGAGGATGAATATTCAAAGAAGAATCTCTTAAGTGACATATACAAAGCCCTGAGCTCCATCCCCACTATCATAAACTCACAAAATAAATAGTGCTTAGGGATAAGAAAAGCAAAGCAAAGTAGAAGCTCATCCTCTGTCTCTTTTTTGCTGGCTTTGAAGTGCCAAGAGTCCTAAAGCCACAAAAAAAAAAAAAAAAAAAAACTAATTTCATCAACAAACTGAGAGAGCTTGAAAGAGGGCAAAGGCTCAGACCCTAGCCCTGGATAGCAATTTGATCTCAACCTTGTGGGACTTTGAGCAAAAGACCTAATTATACTGAGCCCAGACTCCTGACCTGTGGAAACTGTGATAATAAGCATCCATTGTTTTAATTTTGGAGGTTTCTGATAATTTGTTACACAGTAATAGAAAACTAATACAAGAATTGAAACTGGGCCACTTGCCCGAAAAGCCAATAAACAGGAGGATACTGATGATTGTAATGATTATGTCTGAATTAACATCCATAATTAAAAAGATGAAATATTTTCAACAGTAATGGGGTCATGTTATTAATAATATGACCAAGAACCATGACACATAATTTAAGGATGAAAGGCAGAAGGATGGTGTGAAGTGCTGCAGAAAAATGAAAATGAATGCAAATACACCTGGCAAGGGCTTACCACCAAATGTCATTGATACTGGGAAGAATGAAATGATTTCAATTATCGGTTCCCAGTCCCAAAGAACAATGGCTATCTGAGCATAGTTAAACAGTAGCAGTGACCTGGAGCTCAGAGGAACAATGAACTTTCTGAAGAGCAGAGTCTATTTAGTGTTACAAAACTGCTGAAGATGGAGTACACACTGCTTATTCAACACATAGTTAAGTTCGCAGAACCCATATGAAGGTTCACAAACACATGCATGTACAGCTACAAGGGATCCGATGTCTTCTGCTAGCCCCCATGGATACCTACCCTCAAACACACACACGCACCACACACACACACATACACAATCTTTATTTTGAAGTGTGTATGTCAGACCACAGCACAGCACTTGGGAGAATTCTACACGACTCAAAAACACAACTTCCAATGTCTAATCATCATTCCACACTGAGGACCCACTGAGCTTGAGAGAAAATTTGTGAACTGCCTTACTTTGAGCAAGTGTACATTCAGGGATCTTTTCATGTTTTCTAATGTTTCTTTTCTAAAGCAGCTGAATATCACCAATTACTCAACAACACACAAAAAACACAAGGTTTGAGATGTTTTTCCATCTGTGAAACTTTGTTTTAAATGTCAACTTGCTATAATCTAGAATCATCTGAGAGGAAAGTATCAAATTAGGAATTTTCTTGATCAACTTGGCTTTTGAGCATGGTTGTGGAGAGTTGCCTTGATTTTTAATTGATTCAGCCCACTGTGATCACCATCATTCTCTACATTGGGGCCTGACCTGTGTAAGAATAAAGTTGGCAGATAGTAAGCAACCAATGATGTGTTTATTCTCTCTCTACTCTTGATGTGAATATGATGAGTTAAATTTCTGCTTTGACTTCCTCACAATACTAAGTATAACTTGTAATTGTAAGCCAAATAAACTCTTTCCTACATAAATTGCTATTTGTTGAAACATTTTATCTCAGAAACAGACATTAAACTAATCAAGCACAGATGTGCTAACTTGGGTCATAGTCTCCACTACTTTAAATATAGAACATTTATAACTCAAGAAATATGACTTAATTTTGTAAGAAATATCAGAACGACAGACAAATTCTTAGTTCAGAAGACATAACATATATCCATAAACCTTTCCGCCTTTTTATATGTAGGAGATACTCATGGACATATTGATGTGCTTCAAAGATTCCTTTAAAAGCCTGACATCACCCACATGTTCATAATTCTCTGTTGGGATTATGTAATATCTCTCTGAATCTCCCCAGCTCTGTGATTTCAGGTGGATAAATACTCTGACCTGAAAAATCAAGTGTATTCAGAGGTCTTTCCCTGATATCCTGTATTATTGTTTTTTATGCTTTAATAAGACACTGTAAAAGAGCAAGTAAAGGGAAGAAAATATTTATTTTGGTATCTCCAGAAGCTATGCAATTCATCATGACAGAGAAGACATGGCCACAAGAGCATGAAGCCAGCCTGGCAGTAAGGAAGACTGATGGCATTTTGTCTTACACAGGAAGCAGAGAGGGGCAGGAGGCAGAAAAGGGCAGGAAGCAGAGAGGGGCAGGAAGAAGAGAAGGACAGGCAATACACTCTGAAACCCTACCCCTAGTAACGTACTTTCTCCAATGAGTCTTTACCTCCTAGAGGTTTCATGACCTTCTCAAACTGCAGTACCAACTGGGGAACAAATGATGAAGTACATACACCTGTGGAAGACATTGCTCATTTAAACCACAACATATCTCATTTCACACAACATTCAAAGTGTGTCTAGACTCCTTAGTTCAGCTCTAGATTCATTTGCTTATTTCATCTCAATGTGCCATCCAGTTAGATAATTTGATAAAACTAGGATAATTTCTCCACAGTGGTATCACAAATATTCGCTTACTTATGAAAAGATTATTCTTAAGTAAGTTAGCTAAATTTGAAGCTGGAGAAATGACACTGAAGTTAAATGTGCTAACTACTCTCGCTGAAAAACAAGGTTCATACTCCAAAGCATCAGGTAGCTGTTAACTACAACTCCAGATGATGAGACACCCTCTTCATGCACCAACGTACAAGTGGTACACATGATCTCATACAGGCATATTTATAGCCACATAAAATATTGAAAACTTTGCAAAATTACTTTAGCTACTCCTGAAGATGTTATATTTCTAGTGAAGAATCCAAATATTTTATGTCAACCACGCTTTACAACCAGTAATTGAAAGTTGCAAAGAGTGTTTTGAAGATGATTGTGGCAGCTGGGAAGCTAAACCTGTCCTCTAAATGTATTCTGGAGGACAAATTCTTTTCTAGTACCAAGAAAAAGATGACGTTTTCTTTTTGTTGTTTTTCTTCTATCATGAGTCTCCTCTCTTACAGATTCTGGAGATGAACTTGTGGTATGGAAGAATATGCAAACATATTATATACACATTCACATGCATGCCCAACATATATGCACCTGATAGATAATTCACTTGCCAGTCTTACAAATAACTTATTGTGACTCTAATTACCCATCTCTGGCCATCATCCCAAACCTTAAGATCAAAATAATCCTTTCTCAAGTCATGGCATAATGAAATAGGGTGAGTTTAGATCATAGTCAGGAGTTAAATACTTTTTTCATAGAGGATGCTCTGTGACTAAAGTGCTTGCCAGATAAACATGAGAAATTGAGTTCAGAAGCTCAGAACTCAGAGGTGAAAGTCACATTCAAAAGTGCATATCTGTAACCTCTCACCTCTTACATAAAGCTAGGAGATGATTCTCTGGAAGTTTATGAGTCAGCCTTCCTGATGGCCATAGCTATGTACAACAAAAGACATCGTTTTAAGTACAGTGAAAAGTGAGGACTGACAATAAAGGCTGTCTGCTGTTCTTGATCTGTGTGTTGTGGCATGCTTGTACCTATATTAACACATAGGACCAAGCATACTTACATAGATACATGATACATACATACATACACACAGAGAGAACAATTTAGGAATTGCATTCATGGGCATATCTCAGACTCAAAAATTGTCTTCCACAGAGAATGCAGAGGCTGTTATCTTACCACTGCTAGAACAAAGGACATAAGATGCTGTCCATCTCCATTGTGCTGTCTTGGTGAGTTGTGCACAGTCCCAAAGGAGCATATCAGGATGAGTGTATGAAGAGATTTGTGTCTAATGGATGAGTTTGTGACACTTTTTCCTTCCTAAGTCCTAGTCTCATGCTTTGTATTTTAAGATTTTTTTTCTGGTTCTTCAAGGCTCTCACCAAAGCCCTTTTTTCTTTACCTTGGAATATGACACTCCTGTCCAACTCTGAGTATTCTTCATGTGCCCTTTATTCAGCCTATTCTGTCTATGGCTTGAAATTCTGAAATATCCTATTCTTCCTCCATACCACGAGTTCATCCCCAGAATCTGAAAATTTGGCATACAATGAATTTAGGGAAAGTAATTTTTATGAAGATTGGAAATACAAAAAATAAATATAGAGGACATGATGGTTATTTTTGCCAAGTTGACAAATATCTGGGAAGAGTAAAGATGACTTATAGAGGGATTAACTGAAAGAGGAAGAAGATACCAAAGAGTGGGTAGCATCTTCTAGTGCTAGCCCAAATATGAGGATGTCTGAGGGAAGAGTCTGTTGCTTTTTGCTGGTTTGCCTTCACTATGTGCTGAAGAGATCACTTCTGCTTCTGCCTCCATTACTGCTGCTGCTGCCACTGCTGCTATTGCTGCCGCCAACAGAATTCTGATACTGACATCATGAGCCAGCATCTTCAGCCTTCAAACGTGGACTGAAGACCAGCAGCTCCTCAGGAATTCTGTAGGACTGTAGATTAAGGCGGAGGTTGCTGAAGCATCCAGCAGGCTTAATAATCTGACCAGCTTCCTTGTTTTCACCCTCCCCAAAATGAGATGCAGCCATTGCTGGACTACTCAGACTGTACTGTGTGTGCCAGGCTAATATCGTTTAGTATATGTTACTTTTATCTGTTTTGTTCCTCTAAACAACACTGACTAATACAAAGTAGAAACTGAATTGTGAAGAGTAGGAGGGCAAGGAAATGAACCACATCTTGCATGGATCATTTTCTTACAACTGAGCTGAACTCCTCATGTATTTAAATGACAATTTCTCTCTCTCTCCTCTCTCCTTTTCCCTCTCACCCCCTCTCTCATTTTGTTTTCTTTTTCTTTTTCTTTTTCAAGACAGGATTTCTCTGTGTAGGTCTAGCTGCCTGGACTCACTTTGTAGACCAGGCTGGCTTGAACTAACAGAGATCCTACAGCCCTGCCTCCTCTGTGTTGGGATTAAAGGCATGTGCCACCACGCCTGGCTAAATTGTAATCTCTTATTTTATGTATTGTTCAAAAACATATTCTCCCATTCTCTTTGATTTGTTGATTACTGCCCTTGCTATAAAGATGCTTTTTATTTGACACACACATTTCTATGTTTTTGCAGGAACAATGCTTAAGTTCAGTACTGTATTTTTCTAAAGCAAACACACAAACACATACACACACACACACATATAAAAAATCTATATAACAAAATCTTCACTATTGTTAAATTTAAGAGAGCAGCCAACATGGATGCAGACTTTGCTTTGGGTAGTACCTGTTCTTAACAATAGCAATACTGAAGTTCTCATCTCTCTATTTCACTTGCAATAAAAATGATGGCAACTTGCTTCTTCCTATCCTCTAGAGATATGAGGGGAATTGAGATGTAACCACTGAATATTATTAGACTTTGGGACTGGTCAAAGTAAGAATGACGATCAAAACGAATGGCTAACTGGACAAAATAGGGTTTCTGTAATGCTTAACACACTAGTTCAGGAAGTTGCCATGCACATGATATACTGAAAAAAGATATATTGAATCCTCTATGGATCTAATAATTACTCATTATTATGGAAAATTCTGGAGTATAGTGAACTGTTTCAAATGCTGTGTGTTCTAAAATAGATATACTTTTTCTCTATAGAAGTTTCAATCACAATTTCTGTATCCAGCCAGGGACATCTGGGTTGTTTCCAGGTTTTGGCTATTACTAATAAAGCTGCTATGAACATGGTTGAGCAAATGTCCTTGCTGTGTACTTGAGCATCTTTTGGATATATGCTTAGGACTGGTATAGCTGGATCTTGAGGAATCACTATTCCTAATTGTCTAATAAATCAACAAATTGATTTCCAGAGTGGTTGTACAAGTTTGCATTCTCACCTGCAATGGAGGAGGTTTCTCCTTTCTCTAAAACCTCTACAGCATGTGTTGTCACTTGAGTTTTTGATCTTAGCCCTTCTGATGGGTGTAAGGTGAAATCTCAGGGTTGTTTTGATTTGCATATCCCTGATGGCTAAGGACTTTGAACATTTCTTTAAGTGTTTTCTGCCATTCTACAATTGTCTACAGAGAATTCTCTATTTAGCTCTGTACACCATTTTTTAGTTGGATTACTTGATTTGTTGCTTTTTACTTCTTGAGTTCTTTTTTAATGTAATTTATTTATTTTTATATCAATCACAGGTTAGGTACTTTGCATTCCAGGCGCAGCCCCCACCTTCATTCCCTCCCACTCTCCACATCCCTCACTCATCTCCTCCTCGCCCCCTCCAAGTCCACCGACAGGGGAGGACCTCTTCCCCTTCCATCTGACCCCAGATCATCTTGTCTCCTCAGGGCTGGCTGCAATGTCCTCCCCTGGGATCTAGCCAGGCTGTTACTCCCTGGCGTGTATGGGGGAGGGTCAAAGAGCCAGCCATAGAGTTCATGACTGAAACAGTCCCTGTTCCGCTTTCTAGGGTCTTCAGTTGGACACCGAGCTACCATGGGCCACATCTGAGTGGGGGTTCTAGGCCATATCCCTACATGGTCCTTGGTAGGAGAAACTGTCTCTTATAAGACCCCTGTTCCCTGCTCAGTTTGGTCTTTGTGGAGCTCTTGTTCTCCCCAAGTCTTACTAACTGCCCCTATTTTTATTATTTCCTGCCCTCTGCCGAAGGCTTGGTTGTGAGTCTTAATATCTGCTATGATACATTGCTATATTGATTCTTTCAGAGGCCCTCTTTGTTATGCCCCTTTCTGTGGGTCGCGCGTTCGTCTCGCCAGCGAGAACGTACTCGGACACCAGGATCCTTCTGCAGCAAGCGTTTATTCTAACAGCGATGGGAGGAAGACCCCAAGCCCCGAAATGGCACGGCTTTTATACCCTCTGGGTGGCGTGTTAGTCTCTGATTGGCAGAGGCCAGTCAGGCCATATGACGTATCTGAATAGCTTGACTCTAGGGCTGGTTTACCGCCCAGGCACATGAGCAATAACAGTTGTTTACCAGACAGCCGGCTTGCTGTCGGCGCCATCCTGCAATGGTGCTTGCAGGCTCTCCACATCTCCCCCTTTTTGTTTTATTAAGACACAATGGCCAAAGGTAGAGGTCTGATTCTTGGTGCAGATGGCACATGTACTGGTACGGTCTTTGAACCTTCATTCATTGACCGTCCTGACCCGGCCAGTGTCCTTTTTCCCAGGGGAGGGCAACATTTAGACACAACCCTCATGCAATCAGATATGCCTTTCAGAGGGCCTCCAGCCGAGGTGATTCAAGATTCTCTGTGCAGTGCCTCACCTAGCAGACCAAGTGTGATGGAAATATTTTAAGCAAGTGTGATACCCTTCCCGTGCAATGGAGCAATCTCCCGGGAGTGCAAGGGCTATCACATGCTCGTTTGTACAGCATAGAAAGCCATACCTCTGGGGAGGAGCCTTGTTCTATTGCCACAAGTGCCTGTGCTATGACCACCTTGTCACGGTTGTGTTGATTTTTGATTCTGCAAAGCAACCAGAGAACCAAGACTAATCCACCACAGAGTAATGTGCCAAATACTCCAACCCCCACCCACTCTTTGAAGAAGGAAAAGGCTGAAGAGATCCAAGATGAAAATCCCTCCGTCAATGATAAATCCATCTGTGTTGAGTTGATTTGAGTAATGGCTAGCTGCAATTCTCGAAGTGTCTCTTCAAATTTTACAGTCCAATTCTTTAATATGAACTGAGACAAGGTCTTAGACAAATTAGCCGCTTTAGTAAAATTTTCATATTGGACAGAGGTAATGCAGAGGCCAGATAATTTTAGCTCACAACCTAATTGGGCCATTTGCCACAAGACATCTACTTGCTCCTGGACAAGATCAATACGTTGATTGACCAGCATCAAGCCTCCCTGTACTTGGGAACCAATGGAGGTCTGTATGTCCAGGGCCACGGTCACACTTGCTGATAAATCATTAAGTGTATCCACAGGCTGTACCGAGGTAGACAAAGCTATGGCTGAGGCCGTGACTGAAGCTGTAACGGCTGCAGCCGCTACAATTCCCACAATCACCGCAGATAGGCCAAAATCTCTTTTATGTCTAAAAAGCCTTAAACTACTTGGGGCCTCAACTGGCACGGGAATGAAACGAGGGACCCTCGTTACCATAGCAAAGGGGTGGCTTGAAGCATTCCAACATAAGGTATAGAAGCAATTATGAGAAGAGCAAAATAAGGTATCACTAAAATTAACAATAGGAGTGTTGCTTACTATCCACATAAAAGGAGGCCAGACACATATTGGTGCTGGTACATAGGATACCCTTTTAAATGATTTATAGGATACATCAGAAGTTGTCCAAGACATGCTTCCAGAGGATCCCAAAGATCCTTTCCAATTGAAGCTCAGCTGTCCCTTTTCTACATATCCCCAGAGAGCCATAGCTATGGGAGATAGATCTGTGCAGCTTCCATTAATTCCACAAAGGAGCCATTGATTAAAGGGATTGGTATTTGCCTTATTAACATCCATATGTGTAAAATTATAACCAGAAAAGGTTCTATTAAAATAATTACTAATCATGGGAGAGAAGGAAAAAATCTTATTAACTGCCCAGGATGATTTCCGGGTCTGACACCCTGTCCATGGTAGCATAACATCATCCATCATTTCACTTTTACAAAAGGGGGCCATGCGTGGCTGTTGTGGCGGAGCCTCATCCCCATCCCGACTCGGCCACCATCCCGAAAGGACTGTAGCGTTGGCCACCATATCATGAGTTGCTCCCCAGGTTGCTTCTTTTATCCAGGCTTCTGACTGATTATACAATTGAATGCAACTGGTAACCTCTTCTTGAGTAAGAATGGTTA
>JAQQSO010002666.1:0-14183 GCA_028658305.1 Pachyuromys duprasi | reverse complement strand
TTCTGTTGCTTGTTTTCTCCTCCGCTCAATGTCCATCCCATTTCTTCATCCAAACAAGCATTGATCATACCAACCTGGGTCCTCCTTCTTGTATATCCTCTCTGGGTCTGCACCCCATTTTTAATTGGATTACTTGATTTGTTGCCGTTTAACTTCTTGATTTCTTTATATATTCTGAATACTGGCCCTCTGTTAGACATCGAGTTAGTGAAGATCTTTTACCAATCCGTAGGCTGTCGTTTTGTTCTGATGACAGCTTTTCAGTTTCGTGAGGTCTCATTTATTGATTGTTGATCATAGAGCCTGTCCTGTTGGTGTTCTGTTCATTTCTTAGTATCTTTAATCCTTGATTAGTTGGATCTGTGAATTCATAACCTCTAGATTCAGAGAGTTGGCTAGTGTTTATTTTTCCATTAAGGATCTTTTCAACATTAAAGTAATATACTGATTATTTACAAAAAACATAAACAAATTAACAGAATGCATGAATGTAAATTAAAAACACATTTGAAGAAGCTATTAAGGAGTATATATGGAAAAGACTTGAATCTTGGACACGGTCTCATATTCATCTCTGCTATGTCTCATAAGAAACTATGACCTATAACTTAGCTGTGCCCCCCCCCCCATTTCCTCATTGGTAAAATGTAAAATTCAGGCGAGGTAACTAATTATTATAATACTCATCCATAATTCCAGTACTTGGACAGTAGAGGCAACACAATCAGAAATTCCACTCCATCCTTGGCTACAAAGTGAGACTCAAAAATAAAGAAGCCAATGCAAAACCTAAACCAAACAAAATGATACATGATAGCGTATAATGTACTTGATACTTGGTACAAATTTGATATTTGATAAATGTAAATTATTTTGCCTTCCCTCTTCTTATTCCCCAGTAGAAGAGATTAGAAAAGGATTCTGGAAACATTACAAATTATGTATCATGGTTGTAAGATTTGTTAAATAGAATTATTTAAAAAGCAAGATAGCCTAAATGAAAATTCATTCACTAAGCATCTAATTGTTACCAATTATGTGATTTTTTTCCCTCATGGTTAGATTTTAAGGAAATAAAATAAAGTGGTCCATAGTCTTTAGACTGGAACTAGCAGGAAGTGCATGAGTGGACAAGTCTAAGCCAGTGAGACAGTGCCCCAAGTAGAAGATATGGCAGGGGGAGGAAGAAAGCAAACAGGAAGTATAAGAATTTGTGATTCCTTTTCACAATGGAGTTCACTAATTTTAAGGTTCAAGGAAAAAAAATGTCTTCCTCCAAATCACTCTACTAAGTCCTCACATTATATTGTTAAAAATAAGCGATTTCTCCTTTCTTCTGTTTAAAAACAAGAGGATGTGTGGAGAAAATCAAGTTCAATACCCACTGAAGTGGTAATGTCTGTATCACTGGCCAAGAAAGTAGCTGGAAAAAGGCAAAGAGCTGCCCAAGGGATCTACACAGCATTCCCAGTGCTCAAGGGGTGAGGGACAATAGTAGAAGGATAAAAGAGGGACCTCAGCAATTTTTAAATGTTAAAGAACTTTGAAATTATAGATAAAACTGGACAAACACTCTCTTTTTTTGATCTGAGAGTGTGAATGGGGAGAAACTAGTCAGGATCAGAGACAAAATTGGCCATAATTCATTTGTGAGATATTTGGCTCTCTCTCTCTCTTTCTGTGTGTGTGTGTCCCTCTCCATTTCTATCTCCCTCCTTCCTTTTCTCCCACATCCTTCCCATTTTTAAGAGGTCTAGGATTCTGTGCATCTTAGATATATCTTGAAGTCAGGATCCCTCTGCTTTAGCCCCCAACGGCTAGGCTTACAGTAATATATTGCCACACTCAGTCATACTGGGATGTCATGGAAAACAAATCTCATGGCATACTATTTATTTGAATATTTTCTACCTGCTAGTTTCTCTTTTGATTCTTTGGGGACAGGTGTCTCAGTTTCTAGCCCTAGGAGGAACTATGGCAACAGACAGAAAGAGTACCAGAAGAAAGTGTGAATTCTTCTATCACAAGCTCAACCATTAGTTTTAATGTAGACATTGAACCAACAACCACAAAGCACAGAGCAGAATGATGTCTACAGTACTATAATGTGGACCACTGAACCCAACATTCTGTAAAGCTTCTTTTACCTCCAGAAAAATCTCAACTTTGGAAAGTAGAACAGACAAACCGTAGGGTACTGAGTCTTTCATTTTCCTATCTTTAGACATGTCTCATTCATCTTTTTTATTTTCTCCTGTCTGAACAGAATTATTATGCAATGCTACCATCTCAGTAGTGCAGAAGTATGTCCTTTGCACTTCTGGAACAATTAATGTAATTAACTCTAGTTCTTACATATGGACTCAATATTTCATGCACTATGTTCCATGCCATATACAAAAAATATAATTAAATTAAAAATAAGGAAGTTTTCAATAAACCTCATCTGCTCCCAGTTGAGAGGCTTCTGCCACAGTGGAAATTCAGGCTAAAAACTCCAGTGATATCTTGATGCTACTCATTTTGCTAAGGTTTCAGGAGCTCATAGTTGTAAATTACCAGAGATGAGAGCTGCATGCACAGAATGAAATATTTTAAATAGGTGCAAATTTTGATACAGGCTCCCAATCTACCTTGTAAAAATTTCAACAGTTTCAAAGGTTAAAATGAAACCTCACATGGGTCTCATTAGGGCAGAACTAGTTGACCTTGCAAAGCAAATAATACAGTTTCATGTTTTCCACAATCCCTCATATAAGAAGAATAAAAATTCACATGACCCATTTGACTCCTGTGATGTGTAGTACATCTTCATGATTTTAAAGATGATGAATTTAATATCTGTTTAAAATGCTTGCCAAATCTTAGACCTTCTATGAAGTTATATATATATATATATATATATATATATATATATATATATACACATCACCACTTCTTTCCCTTCATTGCCCACCCTCAAACCATACCAATTCAGGCTAACACCTATGCCTCAAACACCAAATCATTTGTTGTTCTTTAAATTATCTGTTTCATTTCCAGGAATGAAATCAACAATTCTTAGTCTTTTTTATTGTGTATCATAGAAATAATATCAGAACCACTTGTCAAAAACACAACTTACACAGCTATGTCCAGCTTTTGGCAACTCTCTTCAAATCTATAACGAAGTAAACTGGTGTAAAAAGCAACCCATATAAGTAGAGGAAACTGAGTGCTAGTGAAGCATGGTTTCCTCTGAGTAACTCTTGAGAGCTAAGTTCTCTCCCACTCATAGCAATGGAGTGAAAACGAATATTTATAGGGATAACCTTGCATTTTATCTAATTTTTTAAAATGTGAATCATTTTCAAGATTTTATGCTTTATTATTATTTTATATGAAACACACAGATGCTAAGATACTCCTTCCTACTCTCGCACGCTGGTCCACTCACCCCCACCCATATCATAACATGATGTAAAATCTCATCATCTAAGGTTCAATATCAATTCCACCTCCTCTGATGAACCAGATGCTATTGGTACCTCCGCCAAATTTCATCTTCAGAAAACAAACAAGTACAAATCCCCTTGCCTGTGCCCTTCACTGGATGTACAGGCATAGATTCAAACCATATTTAAGGCAGTTCACAAGCATCAGGAAATTAACATCTTTTAACATTAACTTCAAACAAGGAATAAGGTATGACGAATAAATGCATCAGGTTTCTGGCTACAATAAGAACATTATTGGGGTATACCTTAACCATCTCCAGCACTTCTCAGTGCGATTAACTCCTTCTGCTCAGAAAAATAACCAGCTTCTTAATGTATGCTGTATGAATTTCTGAGATCAACTTCTAAGTAGACCTTATACTCTAGGGTTACATTTTGGGGTGTGCTTTGGGAAGAACCCAGCATAAGACTTCCTGGAAGTCATTTCAAAGTGATGCTCACAGAAAGGAAGCTTTCCCTTTCCTGGGCTCCAGTCCCGCCTTGCTATTGTGGAACAGGTCATATGGTGTATGAGAAAGATACAGGGAATCATAGGTATACCATTATCCCATAAGGAACTTGAAAACAAAAATTATGATGTATATCTATACCATCAAACTACTGACAAATTCACTTTTTATATTTCTTATACATAAGAAATATTGATTAATTTGCGTGGTCATCAATAAACTTACATAATTAAGAAAAGCAAATAGTTCTTAATGCTTCTTCTGCCTTGGCTAACATTTAAAAATAAGTAGAAGAGCATGGAGATTTACTATAAATTGTAAGTACCTAAAGTGCTTTAATCTACCCATTCTCATATTCCCTTTAAGAAACATATAACTTAACTGATGGAAAACATTGTGGTAGCACAAGTAATGATGAAAATATGATAGCATGATGAACCTAGGATTCCTCCTGATTATAGAGTGGAAGCAGGAAGGAATTTTCTTTAAGTATACTACATATAAGCATGGATTAATAAACATATTTACCAGCCTATGTATATTTTAATAATCTCTCTCCCTCTTTTCCCTTCTACCCTCTCATATGTGTATGTGTGGCTGTCTGTCTCTGTCTTTGCCTCTCTCTCTCTCTCTCTCTCTCTCTCTCTCTCTCTCTCTCTCTCTCTCTCTCTCTCTCTCTCGCTGTGTGTGTGTGTGTGTGTGTGTGTGTGTGTGTGTATGTGTATGTGTGTGTGTGTGAGTGTGTTTGTGCTCATTTGAGTGTGTGCTGGAGATGTATTCCAGAGCCTTATGTATGCTAGATAAGCATTCTACCACTGATATACATTCCTAGCTCCAAAAAGAATAGCAGAATTTGGAAAGAGGTGTAAGGAAAGATTAGGGACACCACCTCAAGCATTAAAATACAGCAGGACAAAATTCAGTGCATTCTCTTTCACGAAATGACAGTCTTTGAGTTGGTGTATCATCTTCTCAACTCCTTCTCCATTTTCCTTCTACAAAATTCCAAATGCCATATGATGAACAGTAGAAAGTGGTGGGAAGTGTGAATGATGGATCATTGCATCTTGGAACATCCTTTAAGGCAAAGCAAACTATATTCAGACAAAGGACAGGGTAGATCAGGATACACCAACTAGAGAAAGCAAAAGGCTCCAGAAAACAAAGCATTTCATGCAGGTGAAGAGAATGAACTTTGGAATCAGAGAATAGTATAGTGTTATTACTTTCTGCAACATTTTGAGCTACTTAATCTAGCTCTATTTTTATTTTCTTATAAGTAACATGGGGCAAAATAACAGCTGTCTCAAAGAGTTCTTGCCAGGACTAAATGAGATAATTAATGTAAAGATCTCAGAGAAATGTCTGGTACAGTAGTGATGATCATTTCCTCCTCCCACTCTCCTCCTCCCTTTTCAACACTATCATTAGTCATACATTCTGCAATGGCAAAAAGTGAGAGGGATGAAAGGGAGACATTCTAAACTCAGATCAGCCCACTAACAAGAAAGGCGAACTTACCGAGGGATGAATTGGGGCCTTAGAGTTTTGCAAATGAAAACAGAATTTAGTTCTATAATTGAAAATTGTATCAGCTTCTCAGAGAATAATGTTGGCCATATTTTTACCTTTTACAAAGGCTAGTATAGAATTTTCCTTACTTAGTATGACTTAAAACAAAACAATGGACAGTATGGAGCCCAGGAAACATTCTGATCTATATAGAAAAGAAGGCATTTCCCTGATCATTCAACAAAAATAAAAAAGGACTTAGTGAAACCACGTCATGAATTTAAATAACTTCTGCTGTGATCCAATATAATTATCGGTAATGTTTGTCTTGATTCACTTTTAATACTAAAACAGGTGAAATTTTAATAGCATAAATTTATTCCTTTTAATACTGTGTGCTAGAAAGTCCAAATTCAAGGTGCCAACATTAGGTGTCTATTGAAAGCCATGTCCTCAAATTATAATCTGCAAAAAGGTAAAAGGTGTGAAATTTTTCTGATATCTGTTTTAAAAGGACAGGACTTCTACAATTTAGTCATTTCCCAAAAAGCCCCACCTCTTACTAACTACAAAATAAAAATTAAATTTCTTTATGAATCTCAGAAGAGACATATTTAAATGAAAGCACTGCTAATCTAGAATAAACCTGTGATTCAAAGGATATTGTGTAATTTTTAAAAAGTATTTTGTTTATTAAAAATTTTAAAATTATGTGGATCCAAGATGGTGGCAACCAGTATGCACTATAGCTGAGGAGCAGAAGATCCAAAATTCACAAATTGGTGAGTAGAGGCGTGACAGAGGCCAAAGCATAGACATTGAGACTTCCTGGGTGAGAGGGGACAACACATGAGCTGGGGCAGTTTGGATCCAGGACCCTCTTGGACTATTACAGGGTCTGAGATTTGCAGATATTTTAACATCCTGCATTTCCCCTTGCCCCAAGTACTGGACTCACTACTCAGGGAAGGTGGCAGTGGTTGCCCCATCAAGATCCTACTTGCTTAGTGAGCTCAGTAACTGAGAAGAAAGAGGAACAGTATGAGATTCCCAGCTCCACTGCTGCTGCAGTGGATGCACAAAACCAGAGCCTTGTTGCTAGGTGACTGAGAAGGCAGAGGGGCACCAAATATGGGTCTCCTTGCCAAACAGCAGGTACCACTGAGCTGGCTCTCCTACACTTTGATTTGCCCCTTCGGACCCAAACCTGAGAGTAGAGAACAGGGGGAACCCCTTTCCTTTCCCCGTAGGCCCACGAGCAAGCAGGTATACCTTCAAGTGGGTTCCTGCGGAGTCCTAGATCGAGGGTCCCTCTATTCTAGGAGCCAGATATTAGATCCCTCCCACCCACAGCCCCACTGTGGGCATCGCAGGGATTCTTTGGTCAGCGTTCTCAATACTGAAGTTCCTGTTCTGTGCATCTCCCAAGAGAGTCCAGGCAAAAAATTCCTGGAGACAAGATGCTGCAACCCAGACAGATCTGAATACATAGAAGACAACAGTACTACAGGCCTTTGGGCCAATGTGGGCCATTCTGAGCACCTGTGACTATCCATTGCACCCTTGAACAGTGCCAGCATCCCCACCTGCATCTAAGCTCTACACGTCCAGGCATCTATAGGTTCTAGCATCATGTTCATCAAGGCATACATCCACACACACACCCATTATTGTGCACATGCACCTGTGACATTCCTCCCAAACCAGTGAACCTTTCAAAACTTCCTGAAGAATAATCCAAACTCCAGAGACAGAAGGACCCGGTATTAATTACAGACTCCACAAACAAACTGTAATGGTTGTGAAAAGCATTCAATGAAAGAACATGTCCAACAACAATCACGGATTCACCAACAACCCAAAAAATAATGGATATATTATTTCATCAGAAACACAAGAAAATCATCCCAAATCTATGCTTATCTGGTTATTAGAGACCCATGAAAAGGAAACAAAGCTCTCAAAGAAATACCCACAAATACAGCCAAACAAATAGAGGCACATGTAGAGGCAAAAGTAGGAGCATACAGAGAGGAAAGAAACAAAACAATAAAGCCTATCATGGAAAGACAGGAATCCACATTCAAATAGATGAGAAAAAATGGTACAAGACATGAAAACAGAATTAGAACCAATAAAGAAAACATAAACAGAGAAAACCTGGAGCTAGACAACTTAGAGAAAAGATCAGGAACCACAAAGATAAGCATCACCGATAGAATACAAGAGAAGGAAGAGAGAATCTCTGAAGATACACTTGCAGAAATTGATACTTCTCTCAAACAAAAAGTAAAATAGGAAAAATCACAAATATAAAACATTCAAAAAATCAAGGGCACCATGAAAAGGCGAAATCTAAGAATAATAGGAATTGATGAAAAAGAAGATTCCAGGCTCCGAGGTCCAGAAAATATTTTCAAGAAAATCATAGAAGAACATTTTACCAACTTTAAAAAAATAGAGATTTCCTCCTGATCTCCTAGCTATGACATGGTTTTGACTCATAATGAACAGCTCTGCAGGCAGAGCAAAGATCTTACCATGTGTTTCACTGTGTAGGGCCTCACTATAACTTTCTGCAGTGCATCATCAAGTTTATTTGAAAATCTAGACTATTTAATGTATCAAAACTGCCACTGTACTTCATTTGTGCTTCTTCTTCAATACAGATTCTGGCAGAATTAAAAAAAAATTAAAAAGAAAGAGATGTGCATAAACATACACGAGGCCTACAGAACACCAAATAGATTACACCAAAAAAGAAACTCTTCACAACACAGAACAGTTAAAACACTAAATCTATATAACAAAGAAAAAATATTAAAAGAAGCAAGGGGAAAGGCCAAGTAACATACTCAGGTAAACCTATCAGAACCACACTTCTCAACAGAAATTATCAAAGCCAGAAGAGCCTGGGCACATGTCATGCAGACTCAAAGCAACCAGAAAAACCAACTCAGACTACTATACCCAGAAAAGCTTTCAATCAACATAGATGGAGTAAACAAAATATTCCCCGACAAAAGTAGACTTAAACAATATCTACATAGCAACACAGGCCTACAGAAGACACAAGAAGGAAAACTCCAATCTAATGAAATCAACTACACCCAAGAAAACACAGAATGTAGATAACATCACAGCACAAAATTGAAAGAAAACAATCATAGAAACACAGCAACACCACCAACTCCACAATAAAAGGAAATAACATTCATTGGACACTAATATCTATCAACATCAACAGACTCAACTCTCCAATAAAAAGACACAGACTAACAGGATGATTGTGTAAACAGGATCCAACATTCTGTTCCATCCAAGAAATACACATCTGCAAGAAAGATAAACACTACCTCAGCGTAAATATCTGGAAGAAGGATTTGCAAGTAAACGGGCCCAGAAAACAAGAAGAATAGCTATCCTAGTAGCTAATAAAATAGCCCTTCAACTAAAATTAATAAAAAAAGATGAGGAGGGGCAGCTCATTCTTATCAAAGCAAAAATCCACCAGGAGGACATCACAATTCTGAACATCTATGCCCCAAATAGAAGAGCACCTGCATTTGTAAATGAAACATCATTAAAGGTTAAATCACATATTGATCCCAACACCTTAACAGTGGGAAACTAGAACATTCCACTCTCACCAAGGGACAGATCATCTAGACAGAAACTAACTCAGGAAATAATGACAATTAGAGAGGTCCTAAATCAAATGGACCTAATACATGTCTACCGAACTTTTCACCCAGACTCAAAAGAGTATACCTTCTTCTCAGCACCTCATGTAACCATCTAGAAATTGACCATATAGATGGGCATAAAGCATAGCTCGACAATCAAGAAGATCAAGTAATTCCTTGTATCCTATCAGACCACAAGGCCTAAACCTAGACCTCAACAACAGAAATAAAGAAAAGCTACACACACAGAAACTAAACAGCTCCCCACAGAATGACAGCTGGATCAGAGACAAAATGAAAAAAGAAATTAGAGACTTCCTAAAATTCAATGAAAATGAAGGCACAACTTACCCAAACTTATGGGACAAAATCAAAGCAGTGCTAAGACAAAAGTTCATAACACTAAGTGCATCCAGAGAGAAGATGGAGACATCTCATACAAGCAACTTAATGGCACACCTGAAAGCCCTAAGGAAAAAAATGAAGCATACAACCCCAAGAGGAGCAGAAGATTGGAAATAATCAAACTCAGAGCTGAAATCAATGAATTAGAAATAAAGAAAACAATTCAAAGAATCAGTGAACCCAGGAGCTGGTGCTTTGAGAAAATCAACAAGACAGACAAACACTTAGCCGTACTAACTAAAAGGAAGAGAGAAACTATACAAATCAGCAAAATCAGAAATGAAAAGGGGAGCCTGACGACAGACACTTACGAAACCCAAACAATCTTTAGATCTTACTACAAAAGCCTATATGCCACAAAATTTGAAAATCTGAATGAAATGTAAAATTTTCTTGATAGATTCTGTTTACCAAAATTAAATCAAGATCAGCTAATTAGATTGAATAGTCCTATATTCCCCAAGGAAATAAAAGTAATCATCAAAAATTCCCTTCCAAAAAAAATCCCAGGTTCAGATTGTTTCAGCGCAGAATTGTTTCAATGCAAACCTTCAAAGAAGAGCTAACTCCACTATTGTTCAAACTATTCCACCAAATAGAACAGAAGAAATATTACCAAATGCATTCTATGAGGTCTCAGTCACCTAGATATCTAAACCACACCAAGTCACTATAAAAAAAGAACTCCAGACCGATCTCTCTGATGAAGATTGATGCCAAAAAAATACTCAATAAACTACTCACATATAAAAGATATCATCCACCATGAGCAAGAAGGCTTCATCCCAGGCAGCATGGTGGTTAAAAATATATGGAAATTCATTAATGTAATCCAATATATATTTAAAAAACTGAAAGGGAAAAAAAACACCTAATCATCTCTTTAGATGCCATAACAGCATTTGACAAAATTTATCACCCATTAATGTTTAAAGTTTTGGAGAGATCAGGGATACAAGGAACATACCTATCATAGTAATGACAATATACAGCAGTCTTATAGCTAACATCGAACTAAATGGAGAGAAACTTAAATCAATCCCACTGAAATCAGGGACAAGACAAGGTTACCCACTCTCTCCATATCTCTTCATCATAGAACTTGAAGTCCTACTTTGAGCAATAAGACAACTAAAGGAGATTAAAAGGGTACAAATTAAAAAGGAAGAAGCCAAAGTATCACTATTTGCAGATCATATGATAGTATACATGAGAGATCCCAAAAATTCAAACAGAGAACTCCTTTATCTGATAAAAACCTTCAACAATGTGGCTGGATACAAAATCAACTAAAAAAAATCCTGTACAAGAAAGACAAAAGAGCTGAGAAAGAAATTAGGAAAACTACAGTCTTCACAATAGCCACAGATAACATAAAGTACCTTGGTGTGCCTCTAGCCAAGCAAGTAAAAGACCTGTTTGAAAAAAGAAAGAAAGAAAGAAAGAAAGAAAGAAAGAAAGAAAGAAAGAAAGTCAATAAGAAAGAAAGAAAGAAACTTCAAATCTCTGAAGAAAGAAATAGAAGGAGATATCAGAAGATGGAAAGATATCCCATATGATTAACGTAGTGAAAATGGCCATCCTGCCAAAAGCAATCTACAGATTCAATGCAATTCCCATCAAAATACCAACATAATTCTTTACAGAACTCAAGAGAACAATTTTCAGTTTTATACGGCAAAACAAAAAACCCAGAAGTTCTAAAACAATCCTGTACCACAACAGATCTTCTGGATGCATATCCATCTCTGATCTCAAGCAGTACTACAGAGCAACCATAATAAAACTACATGGTTTTGGCATAAAATAATGGTGGATCAATGGTATTGACCAGAAACCCAGAACTACTTGATTTTTGACAAAGAAGCTAAAACCATACAATGGAAATGAGACAGCATCTTTAACAAATGTTGCTGTTCTAACAGAATGTCTACATATAGAAAAATTCAAATAGGTCCGAATTTATCACCCTGCCAAAACTAAATTCCAAATGCATCAAAAACCTCAACATAAAACCAGACACACTAAATGCGTTAGAAGAAAAAGTGGGGAAGAGTCTTGAACATATTGGCACAGGAGACATCTTCCTGAACAGAACACCAACAGCACAGGCTCTAAGATCAACAACCAATAAATGGGACCTCCTGAAACTGAAAAGCTTCTATAAAGCAAAAGACACTGTCATCAGAACAAAACAACAGAATACAGATTGGAAAAGTATCTTCACCAATTGTATATATCTGACAGAGGGATAATATCCAGAATACATGAAGAACTCAAGAACTTAAAAAGCAACAAATAATGTTATTCATTTAAAAAATGGACAGAACTGAACAGAGAATTCTAAATAGAGGAATTTCGAATGGCAGAGAAATACTTTAAAACATGCTCAATGTCCTTAGTCATCAGGGAGATGCAAATCAAAACGACCCAGAGATTTCACCTTACACCCATCAAAACTGCTAAGATAAAAAACTCAAGTCACAATATATCCTGGAGAGTGGACTGTGGAAGGGACAAGGGAGAAAAATATTTAGGGAGTGTGGGATTGGGACGGGACGAAGGAGGAACCTTCAGCTGGAATACAAAGTGAATAAATTTTAATTAATAAAAATAAATTAATAGAAAAGAAAAAACTCAAGTGAAAACACATGCTGGAGAGGATGCGGAGAAAGGGCAACCTTCCTCCATTGCCGGTGTGAATGTAAACTTGTAACCACTTTGGACTTCAATCTGGTGCTTTCTCAGACAATTAGGAATCATGCTACCTCAAGATCCAGCTATACCACCCCTAGGCATACAGTATAGGATTAATATACTAAAATCCTTAAACCTAAAGAAGCTAAGCAAGAAGGTTAACCCTGGGTAAGATGATGAATCCTCTTTCAGAAAGGCAAAGGGGATAGGCATTGGGAATGAGAGAGAACAGGGAACAGGACAAGATCCTACCCCAAAGTGCCCCTGAAAGACTCTGACCAGCAGGGTATTGAAGCATATGCTGAGATTCATAGCCAAACTTGGGGCAGAGTGTAGGAAATCTTATGAAAGAAGTGGGAGATGAAAGACCTGGAGTGGCCAGGAGCTCCACAAGAAGAGCAACACACCCATAATAAAAACCATGGGCCCAGGGTTTTTTCTGAGACTGGTACTCCAATCAAGGTCCATTCATGGAGATAACCTAGAACCCCTACATAGATGTAGCCCATGGCAGCTCAGTGTCCAAAAGGGTTCCCTAATAAGTGGAACAGGGACTGTTTCTGACATGAACTCATTGGCTGGATCATTAATTGCCTCCTCCTCAGTGGGAAGCAGCCATATCAGGCCACAGAGGAAGACAATGCAGTCAGTGCTGATGAGACCTGATAGGCTAGGGTCAGATGGAAGGGGAGGAAGACCTCCCCTATCAGTGGAGTCTGGAACGGTCATAAGAGAAAGAAGAAGGAGGGAGGGTCAGAATGGAAGAGGACTAGGGAGGTAGTTACAGCTGGGATACAATGTGAATAAATTGTAACAAAATAACAAACTATACAATTATTTTTATTAAAAGTTATTGAATTAAAAAATTAAGTGGGAAAATGACAAGTAAAACTTACTCATTTAGGCAACAGCAAACTATGAGGTAAAGAGCAGTCTCCTGCCAGAAGGCAAAGCAAAATACATAGGTCAATAAACATAACATGGGAAGGAAGAAACTCTAAAATCTTAGGCATAGAATTGAGGCATAATGTAAAACTTAAAAACAGCTCATGACTGCTTAGACAATTTCCAGACTGGAAACAGGGATTCTTTAGAGGCACTGAGAATACTGAGCACACACACTGAGTATCATTTTCCTTAAATCACATACAAGGGCGCTATGACCAACAAGTTACTGTTTAACCTGCTCTGCTCTCTCCTGTCACATGCATCACATAATATAAATGGCAATATGGGATTTCTTAGCCTTGTATCATTCCTTATGTTACCTCCCCTACCTGATTTCCCACTTCTCAGTGTTTTCATAGCTATTCCCATTCATCCAATTCTCATCTCTACCAAAAGGTCAGCAGTGGGTTCCTAGAGACCTTAAACTCATTCACTGCTCTGCCACCTGACCTGTGTGTGTGTGTGTGTGTGTGTGTGTGTGTGTGTGTTGATGCTATGGTGGTGGCAAGGTTTGTGTATTATTTACCTTATAAGTGCTAAATCTTCTCTATCAGTACTGGCACAACAAATGTGAACTTCAGTTTTTTTTTAATGTAATTTATTTATTTTTATATCAATCACAGGTTAGGTACTTTGCATCCCAGGCGTAGCCCCCTCCCTCATTCCCTTCCACCCTCCCCAACCCTCCCTCATCTCCTCCCCGCCCCCTCCAAGTCCACCAACAGGGGAGATGGTTTTCTTTTTTTTTTTAGGGGAAGACATTTTATTCATGAATTCTGAAAGATTCAAAGTCTTTTTTTTAAAACATTTTTTAAATTTATTTTTATATCAATCACAGGTTAGGTACTTTGCATCCCAGGCATAGTCCTCTCCCTCATTCCCTCCCACCTTCCCACTCCCTCCCTCATCTCCCTCCTCCCCACCCCCTCCAAGTCCACCAACAGGGGAGGACCTCCTCCCCTTCCATCCAACCCCAGCTCATCCTGTCT